>JABZEU010000440.1:0-10138 GCA_014635995.1 Sarcophaga peregrina
TTTGGTATTTCAGACATGCTTTCTGTGTACTATGTATGATGTATGACCAGCAAGGATAGCAAGGAAAGAGCAATAAATGGATGGTGTTGATGATAACAAACGGTTTCAAATGGTTGGCGTTTTAGGGGGTTGTATGTCTGTACTTGGCGTTTCTATTCTATTCTATTCTGTTTTGTTTTTTTTTTAATGACCCTGACCTTTTGGGAAGATTTCTTGTTTTTAATTAAAACACGACTGCCAACCACCCCCACAAACAACTGACAATTGACCTCTTTTTTTCGCTTAATTACTAAATGGTGGAAAAAAAAACACACAAAAAAATTCTGATACACAATGTGAACTTTAAAGTGAAATAAAATCGATATTTACCAAAAAAAAAAAAAAAGGACTCGGTTACGGCTAGCTGCAGACGATACAAATTAAAGTGTAATAAAAATCCTGACCCTTCCCAAGATTGTTTGCATTGAATTGGTCAAAATGAAATAAAAAAACAAATGAAAAAGGATTATATTCCACACTAGCATATCCAATTGTTGTATTTTTTTTCATCTTCTGTTGGTTGGTTGTATTGTTTGTGTATGAAATTTTCATATAAAACTGGTTAAAATTAACAGCTGTTTTGTATTTCCCGTCGGTGTTTTTTTGTTTTTCTCTCTCTTTCTCTCGTCTCGTTTCCATTCAATTCAACTCCAATTCACATGGAAAACATTATTCGTACATATACGGGGAATTTCGTCAATACAATCGTTGAAAATGAATGCATGTGCCCATGGGTGTTGTGTATAGGTATGTGTTTATGTAACAGTGTGAGGTAGCATGTATGGGGCTATTAATCTAGTTATTGTTTTTGTTGCTATTATTGTTATTATCCATCCATTGACCAGCCTGTATGCCTCTCTCTCTCTCTCTGTGTGTATTCTCGTTTTGTTGGTTTATTTTCTATAAGGATTGCTAGGAGATGTTAACCATGGTGACGTATAACAGTGATGATGATGATGTTATTGTCCTTCACATTGACACAGTTTAATGCACTTTTGTATGAGCAACAACAACAACAACAACACCAACAACAACAACATCAACAGCAAATAAATAAAATATCGCCAGATTGCTCTTGAATACCAGTTTTATTGTTTTAACATGTGAAATTTCATTTTGTTGTTCGTATTTTCTTGAAATGTGTTCCTATGCTTTTGTAATGTTAAATGCATTCTCTATACGTATGTCTATGTGTGAGTGTGGTGTATGTGTACAGCAATTATTTTTTTTTTAATCCTTTGTAAAGGATTAACTTAAATTGTGACCCCTTTTGAAAAATGCCTAAATATGGGATTTTGTGTGGAAATTCTTTTCATTTAATAAATAATTTACATAAATCGGCTCAGGCCTTAAATACTTATCGATTGTATTCAATCGTTAGAAAAAATTGCACACAAAATAATTGAATAATTGCGTTTTTTTTATAATAAATTTCGATAACTTGAAATTGTGTAAAAATATTTAAAATAAAAAAATAGTCAGAACGATTTATAAATGGAGACCATTTGACCATAAAGATGATTGACAGTAAGACCCCGCTTAACGATAAAACCCCCCGCTTAACACTATTTCAGTATTTAAGCAGTTGCAAATGAAAACGGCCAAGTACGCCGTGGTCTAGTGCGGTATGTGTGTGGCTTATTACGGACAAAAGGGCCCGGGTGTCTGAATCCCAGGTCAGGACATGTCAAAACGAAAAATATTTCTTCGGCGACTTCCTCTCCGCAAGATTTCTGGCAAAGACTCTGAGAGTAAAAATTGCCATGAAAAGCTTCTCAAAAATCTGTCGTTCGGAGTCGACTTTAAACTGTAGGTCCCGCCACTCATGTTATATAATTAAACGCACACAACATAAGTGGTGTGAGAAGCTAGGTCGTAATCCTGACTGAAGGGTTGTAATGGCCAATTACGTATGTATGTTAGCCTGTTCAGAAAAAAGATTCCAACTCTATTTTCCGAAGTCACAATCACAGTACGAATGCATCTTTCCTATCTCACAGTTGATTTATTAGTTGCCATCAACGTTACTAGGTGTATACACATGTACGTGTTAAGTTTGCCTCGTTTAACGCTGTTTCGTTTAGCGCTGCAACTTTTTAGAACGAAACTCCCGCGTTAGGCGGGGTCTTACTGTATTAAGACAACTCAGAATTGATGTAGAGCTTTAGCAGCACTTTCGGCATCATCGGCACTAGAACAGGTACTACTTTCTAATCGTTTAATAGTTCTTCAGGGTTTAAATCATTATATTGGCATAGCATATGAAGTGTAAAAAGGACCTTTAAAATATTGCGATTGGAAAAGAAGTTTGCCCCGTATAATGACAAATTAAAGCCCGGGAGACTCTATTTCAATTTAGAATATTAAAGAAAAAGTGGCAAATGTCCAAATATGCTTTAATTTAGATATGAAGAATGAATTGATTTAGGTTAAGTATGTGTGACCGATACTTTTTTAAGGTAAGGTCTAACTGAAAGCCGCTACGGGAAACCATTCCGTATTAAGAGTGCATAATTGCTCATTACAATTCTTTAGTCCGGATTAGGACATAACTTCTCGCATGACTCTGTGTGTGCTACTTTTATAAACGAGTTCTGAACCCATAGTCGGCTCAGAACGACAGATTTTTGAGAAACTTTTCATGGCCAATTTCCTTTACAAATCGAGTTTTTGTCAGATTTCTACTGAGAGGCAGTTGCCAAAGATATAACTTTTCATATTTCATTTTCTTGGAGATGTTTGACTTGGGGTTTGAAATGCGACCAGTCGTCTAATAAGCCAACACTCCAACTACTACGACTACGGGACACTATCTACATACATACATACATAATTGGCCATTACAACCCTTCAGTCAGGATTACGACCTAGCTTCTCACACCACTTAAGTTGTGTGCGTTAATTTTATACATGAGTGGCGCGACCTACAGTTTAAAGTCGACTCCGAACGACAGATTTTTAAGAAGCTTTTCATGGCAATTTTTACTCTCAGAGTCTTTGCCAGAAATCTGCTGAGAGGAAGTCGCCGAAGAAATATTTTTTCGTTTTGATGTCTGACCTGGGATTCGAACCCGGGCCTTTTGTCTAATAAGCCAACACACTACCCACTAGACCACGGCGACTTCTACGAGACACTATCTAGGTCTATAATATTGAAGAAAACGTTGTAAAAGTACGAATATGCTTCACTTTAGATGTGAAGTTTAGGTTAGGTATGCTTGGCATGGCCTCTTTGTAAGGTACTCCACTATGTGGACGACACATTGTGATACTAAAAAAAGAGTTCCTTTAGGAAACCATACCGTCTCAAAAGTAAGGCCCTGCTATTATTATGATGGAGAGTCAAGTCAAAGATGGCAGGAAATGAAAGGCTAAGAATCTACGCCTTTATCTAACAAAAGTGGAGTAGATTCATACAAAAGCTATGGGACCAAATGTATTGAAATGCCTTCCAGTAAGGCATTGGCATATCAAAAACAGCAATAGGACTATGGATAGCCATATAATTCAAGGAGAATAAGTACTTCTCTTGTCCAATTATACCCAACTGATCAAAAGTTGCGCTATTAACCTCCATTGTTTTCCGAGAGCTCTATTGTTCATCAATAAAGGTTGTTAGTGCGAAATTATTCACTAGAGTCTTCATAAAAATTTCCTTACCAAAGAGCTTAGTGCCGTCTCGCTGGACTTACCCTAGTTGAGACGGGTTAGAGAATGGGAAGGTCGTTATGCGGTCAGACTTATCGTTTTTAATATCCTTCACAGTGGCGAACGATGGTTTCAAAAACCTCCTTAAGGAGGAGGATACAGCATTATTAACTTTTTAAACTGTTTTATACAATGTTGTTGATAAAATTTGTTGTTGATGAAATTTGTTATTGAAATGAAATTATATTTGCACTTTTAATTTTGTTAATGGGCGGGGAAATAAAAATCTTTTCATTTATTTTTGACATCAACAAATGTGAATAGAGCTGCAATGACACTCCATATATTTGGATTAATTACAGCAATCCAGGATATAAAAAATAACAAACATTTCTGTGCTGTATAGTAGGTAATTTCGATTGGGTTAGTGATTACGTGAAGTCGCCGTTGTCTAGTGGGTAGTGTGTTGGCTTATTAGACAAAAGGCCCGGGTTCGAATCCCAGTTCAGACATCAAACGAAAAAATATTTCTTCGGCGACTTCCTCTCAGCAGATTTCTGGTAAAGACTCTGAGAGTAAAAATTGCCATGAAAAGCTTCTCAAAAATCTGTCGTTCGGAGTCGACTTTAAACTGTAGGTCCCGCCACTCATGTATAAAATTAACGCACACAACATAAGTAGTGTGAGAAGCTAGGTCGTAATCCTGACTGAAGGGTTGTAATGGCCAATTATGTATGTATGTAGTGATTACGTAGTAGTGTTGTGGTAACGTAATGTAAAAATCAGAACGAAAAGGTCACATTATTGACTCCAAATAGGATACGATGCTTCGTTGTAATATTTTTCCAGACAGGAGCATACAATCTTGGTGTAAAATCTTTCGAAATGTCACTAAATAAGGAAATGAAACAGGTGATGTGTAGAGTAGAAAGATGGATTGTTATTCCTTGAGAGATGGCATGACTACATACAAAAGTAATCTTGGTTATAACCCTAGCCAGGGTCAAAAATCTTGGTTATATTTTTCAAATTTACAACCCTTCAGTCAGGATTACGACCTAGTTTCTCACAGAACTTATGTTGTGTGTGTTAATTTTATACATGAGTGGCGTAACTTACAGCCTAAAGTCGATTCTGAACGATAGGTTAGGTTAGGTTAGAGGACGTGTACTTGTCAATTCTGACAAGTACAGTACTCGGTGGTCGAATTGACCCATTGTACTACGTCCTAGCTTCTCACACCACTTATGTTGAGTGCGTTAATTTATACATGAGTGGCGGGACTTACAGTTTAAAGTCGACTCCGAACGACACATTTTTTGAGAAGCATTCCATGGCAAATTTTTACTCTCAGAGTTTTTGCCAGAAATCTGCTGAGAGGAAGTCACCGAAAAATTATTTTCTAATTTTTGTTTTGATGTCTGACCTGGGATTCGAACTCGGGTCTTTCGTCTAATAAGCCAACACACTACCTACTAGACCACGGCGACCTCCATGGGTGAACGATAGATCGCTTGAGAAACTATTCGTGGCAATTTTATTCCACACTCATTGTTTTTGCCTGAAATCTGCTGAGAGGAAGGCGCCGAAGAAATATTTTTTTATTCATATTTATGTTTAGTTGGAGATGTCTGGCCTGGGGTTTGAATCAAAGTCTCAGGTCTAATACTTCAACATACTACCTACTGAGCATAAAGTGACAATACTATATATCGGGTCCGCCATCTGACGTTTTTTTTCAACTAGTGCTTATTTCGTGAATGGTAGCACTTAGCTCATGTCTGATTTGACAGATAATTAGTTTTATGCTTCCGCTGAACGAATATTGACCATCCAATGCATTTTTCGCTTCGTTAAGTGGGCCTGTGATCGACTTACTGAAGATGGCGATTTTGGCAAAAAAGTCATCTTTTCAAATGAAGATCATTTTGATCTTGGGGCACAGACAACCCGCACGCATACATTGAAAAGCCGACGCACCCGAAACTAGTAACTTTTTGGTGCTTATTTTGGTCCAGAGGCATAATTGGGCCATTTTTCTTCGACAATGAGCAAGGAGTGGCCGTTACAGTCAATGGCAATCATTATCGGGCCATGTTGAACGAATTTTTGTTCACAAAAATTGAAGTGGAGGATATTGGCAACATTTGGTTTCAACAGGACAGTGCTACATTCCACACAGCCGAAATTACACTCGATGTTTTGCGCCCTGTGGTTTGGCCACCTCGGAGCTAGGGTTTGACACTGTTGGACTTTTATTTGTGGAGTGCCGTCAAAGATAATTGTTACGCCGACAAACCAGAGACAATTGAAGCTTTAAAGGACTGTATTCGTGAAGCCATTGATGAAATACAGCTGCACACAATCGACAAAGTGTTTAAAAATTGGAGCGATCGTGTAGGCTACTGCATGGCCAGCCGAGAAAGCAATTTGAATGAAATTATTTTCCATTATTAAACGGAAGGATTGTACTTCTAAATAAAATAAGAAATTTGAGGAAATATTCAGTAGGTTTTTTGTAAAGCATTTTCAAAAAAAAAGTTATTTGTCGGACCCTTTAAGTTGTTTATCTAAATCAAGTAGCGATTAAGGTTTGTATGGAAACACTATCTATTAACAAGAAGTTATGTAAAGTTAAATGATAAGTCGCCGTGGTCTAGTAGGTAGTGTGTTGGCTTATTAGACGAAAGGCCCGGGTTCGAATCCCAGGTCAGACATCAAAACGAAAAATATTTCTTCGGCGACTTCCTCTCTAAAAATTGCCATGAAAAGCTTCTCAAAAATCTGTCGTTCGGAATCGACTTTAAACTGTAGGTCCCGCCACTCATGTATAAAATTAACGCACACAACATAAGTGGTGTGAGAAGCTAGTTCTTAATCCTGATTGAAGGGTCGTAAAGGCCAATTATGTATGTATGTATGAAGAATGACTTCTATGACTAAGCAGTTCTAGAAGAGTTCAACACAAGTTATCTTACTCATGATTATTCATTTTAGAAAGGGAAATATGCTAAGGCAGCCTTTTGGTAAGTGTAGGAGGTAAAGTAATGGTTAGTTTCGTTTGAGCATTAATTTTTAATATTAATTTCTATATGAATATAAAAATTTTTGAATTTCAAACAAAAATCGATTTGCTTTCGAAACCAGATGAAATAGGTAGGCCACTTGACCATTCATTGCCCTCATCTCTGTAGATATTATGCACAACAGTTAGTTAGCGAATATCATTCATACAAATGGAGTTTAAATCCCTTTTAATTTAAGGCATTATTGATTTATTCAACCCTGCAACAAAATATACAATAAATAGGAGGAAACAAAGAAAAACAAAATACAAAAAGGATTATAAATTAAAATAACAGAGTAAAGAATAAAAAAAATTCTTTATTTTTTAATATTTTATTGAACTTATTTTGATGAAAGAGATTTCTTTTTGTTTTTTTCTGTGTTTTCTTGCGTTTAATTGTTGTGGAAATGTTTGTTCTCCCGTGATACTAGAAATCTGCTGTTGTCCGTCGTTGGGTCAATAAAACATCCATCAAATCTATGTTGAAAATGAAGCCAACATCTGCTCGGCGGATGCTGTTTGTTTGCTTTTTTTGCTGTTGCTGTTGCCGTTGTATTTGTTTTAATACTACACGTATGCAATATTGCATGTTAAGCACACTTACACACACACATACATATGAAAAAGTACTGGATAAAAAGGATAATATAATGTACCGTCCGTCCATATATATAGCAGAGAGTATAGCATGGCTCAGTGAGTGGCAAACAAAATCCTTTGTTTTATTCATTGTTTTACTATATATTTGTTCCTGTTTGTGTATGTGTATTTAGTATGAGTACCCAATTTAACCCTTTTTTTCTTCATTTTCTTCTATTTTCTTTCGTTCTTTCTACTCATTTCATTAGCATACAAACGATTTTTTCATAATTATACACAATGAACACACACACACATACACACACAACTCGGATTTTTTTAGATTCTTTGTTTTGTTGTCCGTTTTAAAGTTTTTGCATTTTTGTTGTTGTTGTTGTTGATATTTTTGTAATCTTAGTTCTTTACTTTGTTTGTGATTTTGTTGTTGCCGATGTTGTTTAAAATTATCCCAAAAAAGGACGTACACGCTTAAATAAGCAATTATCGACCACCACATTGAGATAATATATACATATACGAGGGTCGATTCCTATTTTTTCTTCAATTAATAAAAGAATTTCCTTCTTTATAATAAAAAAAATTTATTCAGTGAGAGTCACAACCCTGATCTGGACTATAAACGGCAAGCTGCACGCTAACCTAACCTACACTGAGCGCCATAAGTGCGTCAACACCCATTATAATTCTTAATTTTCTATTATAAAAAGTATACTTGTAGCACAACAATAATTTTGTTTTTATTTTATTATTTTGAAAGTAATAAATTAACGTTTTTATTTTTGCAAATTTATTCGACTATTCTTATTTACTTTTCTTGCTATCCTAAGAAAATTAATTATTTCACTGGTGCTTACTCACTTTTGGAGCTCATTGTATATCTCAAGTGAAGTCGCCGTGGTCTAGTGGGTAGTGTGTTGGCTTATTAGACAAAAGGCCCGGGTTTGTATCCCAGGTCAGACATCAAAACGAAAAATATTTCTTCGGCGACTTCCTCTCAGCAGATTTCTGGCAAAGACTCTGAGAGTAAAAATTGCCATGAAAAGCTTCTCAAAAATCTGTCGTTCGGAGTCGACTTTAAACTGTAGGTCCCGCCACTCATGTATAAAATTAACGCACACAACATAAGTGGTGTGAGAAGCTAGGTCGTAATCCTGACTGAAGGGTTGTAATGGCCAATTATGTATGTATGTATATCTCAAGCTTTGTTTTTATAGCTGATTGTAAAACGAAGGATCCTAATTTTGTTTTAATTTTTTGATCTACTATTATGTTTAGGTTTTAGCACTAAACTACTACTACATACAGAAGTCGCCGTAGTTTATATCGTTGGCCTCATGTAGAAAGACCCTAACTCGAATATTTTTTTTTATTAAACTTTTCCAAGGAGGTGTATGTATTTGTGTCAAATATATTGGAATCACAAAAAAGTCAACTCCAAAAAAACTGTGAGTTAGGGCGTATATCGTATGTTGATTTATTATAGATGAGACCATGGTTCAACTGCCAGCTGAAACATCTCCAACATAACGAAATATGAGAAAAATATTGTTACGTTTTTACCGTTTAAAAACGTTTAAAATATGAGCTCGTAGATTGCCAATAAAATAAAACAAAAAATTGTGTTTAGTTTTAATTATAATTCTTTATTATTCGTTTAATTCTGTATGCCACTCTTCACAACTTTATGTAAACAACAACAATTGCTTTGTTTGTTATTCCTCTGTTTACATCCTTTGCATAAACATTAACAATTACTAGAGTATTATTGTACAGATTCATGTAATCGTGGTCTTCAAATCATGATTACTCATTTTAAACACACCGCACAAGACTAACTGAATTTTTATTAACTCAGCCGCTTGCTTTGTTTTGCTTTTTATATGGCAAAGTAAGCAATATACTGAATGTTCTTGAAGGCAAACGTACAAACAACAATTATTTCCTTTGTTATTCCTCTGTTTACATCGTTTGCATAAACAATAACAATTACTAGACAATTCTTCAATGTAACAGAGATCTTCAGATCATGATTACTCTCTATAAACACACCGCGTCTTCACATAAGGCCGACTGAATTTTACTAACTCAGTATCCTGCTTTGTCTTGCTTTTTATATGGCAAAGTAAGCAGTCTAATGATTGTTCTCGAAGACAAACGTACAAACAACAATTGTTTTCTTTGTTATTCCTCTGTTTACATCGTTTGCATAAACAATAACAATTACTAGACAATTCTTCGACAGATCTATGTAACAGAGATCTTCAGATCATAATTACTCTCTTTAAACACACCGCGTCTTCACATAAGACTGACTGAATTTTACTAACTTAGTCGTCTGCTTTGTTTCGCCTTTTATTTGACAAAGTAAACAGTGTGATGAATGTTGCTTCGCTTTTTCTCAATCTCTATAAAAGTAAACATCATTGTTTATGTTTATTATTTTAGTGTTGTTGGTATATTTTTGTTTACTTGCTTACCATTACCAGTGCAATAATTTGTAAACAAGTCCAAGGTTTAGTTTTGTAGTTTTTGTTTATAATTTTAATGTTAAATGATGTAAAAGCGCGAGTATCTAGATTTTTTTTATTTTACTTACAATATTCTTCTCGTTGATTTTCTTCTAGCAGGCTTCTAGCAAAAATTTCTGAAAGTAAAATAAAATTGCCATGAAAATTTTTCTTAAAAATCTGTTATTCGGAATCAACTTTAAACTTTAAACTGTACGTAGGCAGGTGGGTGGTTTTCCCTCGATGGACTCTTGAAGGGACACACTGAGACCGCACA
>JABZEU010000441.1:0-10093 GCA_014635995.1 Sarcophaga peregrina
ATGCTTAGCTTCACTTTCCAATCCAATATGTGTGCAGTGCAGTGAATTCCTTTTAAATCCTTGAATTTTTGTTTTTCTTTTGTTTTTTGTTCTCTTTAACACTAAACCTACCATGGACGGGTCAAATGATCCATTTTGAAATACTTGTCAGAATATCAATCTCACCACACATTCCCCCGCCATTTGACAGCAGAATTCTGGCAAAAACTCTGAGAGCAAATAGCATTGCCATGAAAAAGTTTCTCAAAAAATCTTTCATCCGGAGTTGACTTTAAACTGTAGGCATAGCAGCCAGATAAATAAAGCATCAAATCGCCATTTATTAGAAAACCAATTGCTAAAATCGTCAAAGAAGTTCATGGAAATCGTAAAACTAAGCATCACAAAATCGGCATGAAAATTCAGAATAACTTCTTCAGAAAGACTGTGCCTCAATGTCTACTTTGAGACTTTTCGACCGCGTACAAGAGAGAGGGCGAAGTTGTCGGTTATTGACGTACGGTAGGGTATCGAACTCCACTTATTCATTGGATCATCGCTGCAATGAGGCCTATGTTTCACTGTTCTATTGCTATTTTAGTGGATTTCGTTCGAGTGAAATGAGGGACTTATTCTCGAGAAACTTGTATTTCTACGTAAATCTAGCAATTCTCGGCGACCATAAACGTGTGTGGTCCATTGTGCAGTGGACCCCCACATTGCATTACAGACAACATTCGTTCTTTATTTCGACTATTCGTGGGAGGAATTTAATGTTTTGGCTTTTAAAGGATGAAAAAGGCGTAAGATGCAGATCATCAGTCAAATTTGCATTAATAAAAGCTGCAAAGTAAATACAAACTATAAGGGGCCTTTTAATGTACAAAAGTAACGAATATGAGGTAAATTTTTATTTCTTAAAAATCGTCAAAATAATGGCATAAATCGTCATATCGTGAATATGATATTTTGGAGCAAAATGACGATAAATCGTCAAATCTGGCAACTATCATTGTATGTCCTACCACTCAAGCATAAAATTACCACACACAAGATGAGTGGTTTGAGAAACACGATCCATAATCCTGACTGAAGATTTGTAATGATCAATTACTATAGAGTATTGATATTTATACGCTACCCTAATATTACTACTTTACAACTTCTTATATGAAATCAATGCTACATTGTTTATTTAATTGTTTAACTTGAATTATTACACCTTTTTAATTTTTATATAAATAAAGTATAGTCAGTAGGCATTTGCAACTGCTCGTGATTGTTTTATTTTCATATTACGACACTACAATTACAGAGTCTTTACCTAAAATTATCTGGATATTCGATTCACACAAATCTGATTGTTGACAATGATGATTGATAACATCCCAAACTTAACAATTTTCTTCGTTCATATACTCTTTCACCCAGCCTAATTGTTGAAGATAATTTTTCGATGAAAATTGGTTTCAGTTGTTAATTAAAGAGTTCACTATGTTGTCTATGGTGGTCCATAGTAACTTGGCTAAACAGAATAAATGATAATTATTTTAACAGTTTCAGCTCTATGGCCGTTTACAAATAAAATAAGTTAAAATCAAAAATAGCTTTAGTCAGACTTGTTAGACCACAATTATTGCTTCCTATTTCAACAACCATCATATTTTCTTATAGTTTCTGTTGGTTTTGATCTTTTTTTTTCATAGAAATTTGATTTTTTTTTTCTTTGTTTGAATTTATTTGTTGAAATTCTTTGCCTTTATAGTGCATTTAACATTTCCTGGAGGAATACCAACTAATTTGTATTCATGTTTTTATTGTAATAATTATCGCAACAAAACAGAAACTCAAATAAAAGTATCGAAAACAAAATATTTAAACACCTGCAACAACACGTTCAAGTCGTTGTTGCAATAATAAATCAATTGCAATGTACACACATAATTTAGCAAATGGTATCCGTTTTAATGAAACCACATGAAACTTTATTCTCATGCACGAATGTAACGAATGCTGTTCACAATAACTGCGACTTCAACACCATCTTCAACAAAGTAAGGCCCAATCACGCCGCTTCATCAAAATCCGCACGACACAGTTACTGATGATGGTGAATTTACTTCACATGGGTTACATAACGTTCCAAGGTTTGCTCGTTTAAGTTTGTGAGTATGCGCAATTTTGTACTTTGAAAGATTCTTTGAAGCCAGCAAGTGGTCTCAGTATAACTTTCCAAATTTGTAAATAGTTTTCGCAATTACAAGGTGCTGTTCTTTCACAAAGACCTTTATATTTAAGAATCGGATTAAACACATGTAACCGCTTTCATGTTTCAGTATTGCCACTTTCACAAAAAAGGCTTTAAATTTGAAATGTAAACGTACAGAGCCACTCTTTATACTATGTTATTGAGAACATAAGGTGGATGTAAATGTACCTAGACTCTATCACCCAGCCTAATTGTTGAAGATAATTTTTCGATGAAAATTGGTTTCAGTTGTTAATTAAAGAGTTCACTATGTTGTCTATGGTGGTCCATAGTAACTTGGTAAACAGAATAAATGATAATTATTTTAACAGTTTCAGCTCTATGGCCGTTAACAAATAAAATAAGTTGTTAAAATCAAAATAGCTTTAGTCAGACTTGTTAGACCACAATTATTGCTTCCTATTTCAACAACCATCATATTTTCTTATAGTTTCTGTTGGTTTTGATCTTTTTTTTCATAGAAATTTGATTTTTTTTTTCTTTGTTTGAATTTATTTGTTGAAATTCTTTGCCTTTATAGTGCATTTAACATTTCCTGGAGGAATACCAACTAATTTGTATTCATGTTTTTATTGTAATAATTATCGCAACAAAACAGAAACTCAAATAAAAGTATCGAAAACAAAATATTTAAACACCTGCAACAACACGTTCAAGTCGTTGTTGCAATAATAAATCAATTGCAATGTACACACATAATTTAGCAAATGGTATCCGTTTTAATGAAACCACATGAAACTTTATTCTCATGCACGAATGTAACGAATGCTGTTCACAATAACTGCGACTTCAACACCATCTTCAACAAAGTAAGGCCCAATCACGCCGCTTCATCAAAATCCGCACGACACAGTTACTGATGATGGTGAATTTACTTCACATGGGTTACATAACGTTCCAAGGTTTGCTGGTTTAAGTTTGTGAGTATGCGCAATTTTGTACTTTGAAAGATTCTTTGAAGCCAGCAAGTGGTCTCAGTATAACTTTCAAAATTTGTAAATAGTTTTCGCAATTACAAGGTGCTGTTCTTTCACAAAGACCTTTATATTTAAGAATCGGATTAAACACATGTAACCGCTTTCATGTTTCAGTATTGCCACTTTCACAAAAAAGGCTTTAAATTTGAAATGTAAACGTACAGAGCCACTCTTTATACTATGTTATTGAGAACATAAGGTGGATGTAAATGTACCTAGACTCTATAGATCTATTTATTAAGTATAATAGATTAAAATCCAGTCGTATGTTCGATAATTTTGTCTTTCATCTAAAAAGCTAACACACGCCCTCCTGGACTACGGCCACTTTTCGAATTATGAACAGTAAGACCCCGCTTAACGCTACTCCGATTAACGCTGTTTCAGTATTACACTGTAGTATTGGGATTACCCTAAATTGCACACTATATTGATACCTGTTGTATATGGACGCAAATGAAATGGCCATACACCAACCAAAGTCGGTGCACTATATAGCGATCGTGTATACTGTGCTACAATGCTTTTTTTAGTCTGTCCAGCATAAAGATTCCAACTGTATTTTATATATATTGTGTTAAGTTGCCTCGTTTAACTCTGTTTCGTTTAGCGCTGGAACTTATCGGAACGTATCCCCCGCGTTAAATGGAGTCTTACTGTACATTACTTTAAATGTTAGCACATGCAACCTTTCAATATATAAACATGGAAATACAAGAGCAATAAAAGGAAAACTCATGAAATAATATTTTACTTTCATTGAAAATATCATATTACTCGATGACTGATATATAATGCAACAATTTTTTAATTTTTTTTTTTTATTTTTATTGTTCAAAAGCAAAAAATGTTGTAAATAACATAAAATTTTAGAATCAGTTTAGATTTGTTCGAATTGGTACCTTCGTACGAATGGCCTTTAAACGGCCGACAAAGCCATGGCAGGCTGCACGAAAGTGGCTCTGCGGTATTTTGGCTCATTCTCGGTGAAGCGCCGTCTTGAGGTGATCGACACTTTAGTATTTTTTAGTGTGAACCTCAATGTCAAAAATTCCCAGGCGGAAAAGTCCAACGGATTGAGATCCGGGGATTTTGGTGGCTATAGTGCGGTAGAAACGGAGCGAGAAACCTTCTTTTTAAGCCACTCTTGGTTGACGCGAACTGAGTGAGGTGGTGCTGTCTCCTGTTGGAATGTCCATGATCTGCGGCAGAAATGTTTGTCTGCTCAGGGCTTCAATTCTATGTTTAAGACATTTTTCCGATAATATTCGGCGTTTATTTTGACCAACGGCCAATGAATATGAGCTGAGAGCGGCCATCGGCCGTTACGGTGGCCTTCACCATTACCATCGGCGGCGCTTGAGTTCTGGTGGCCAATCGCAGGTGTAAATTTTCAACTGACATCTTTAACAAGTAAACCCGATCATTTTGTTTGTTCACAAACTGCTCAATTTGGAATGGCTTCTCACCGAAGAAACCAATTCGGTAACTGCCCACTTTCGTGCAAGCGAAGTAACTCTTTGGCTCTTTCCAGACTAACTTTTTTGGTCCATCGGTGAGCTCTTGCACTTTTTGGAAGTTCAATAGCTTTAGTACAAGCTCATTTTTCAATATGCATTGCATCCGTTCTCGCGATATTTCAGCCCACGAGCAATTTTTCTACCACTGCGGCGTGGATTTCAATCAAATCTGGCCTTCACTTTTCGGATCATTTCTGGTGTTGTTACCGTTTTTTTCGTCCACTTTTTGGACGCAATGCAACATTGCCAGTATAACGGTAACAAGCAATGGTACGAGAAATAAAAGATTTATTCACATGTAAATGCTGGAGGGCTCTAACGATAGCCACCTGTGGTTTTCCAGCCAACTATAAAGCAATCACACTATCACGCTTAAAATCCATCACAAATAAGTTTTCTTCTGAATGTAATAGATCAAAATGCTTTTGTAAGCTTGTAGATAATAAAATCAACTGTCACTGGAATAAATCGGTCAGTTGTCAGACGAGCGGTTTCCAAATGATAACATACTGAAGTTGGTTGCAATATATATCAGCCACCCTGTATAGTTGCCACAGTTAAATTTCATATTTACTTTTGCTAATTTCCATGGAAACTCTTATGGAAACTGTAATTACCATAATTATGCAAATCTTGTATATGAAACACGTGGTTAAACGGAATTACACAGAAAATATTGTTTTCCCCGAAACACTATGTGGTAGGAAATATGTAACAAACCCAGAATAAATTAAAATAAAAAAGTTGCAATTAATGTTATTTTTTTATTTTTATTGTTCAAAAGCAAAAAATGTTGTAAATAACATAAAATTTTAGAATCAGTTTAGATTTGTTCGAATTGGTCACTTTCGTACGAATAATGGCCTTTAAACGGCCGACAAAGCCATGGCAGGCTGCACGAAAGTGGCTCTGCGGTATTTTGGCTCATTCTCGGTGAAGCGCCGTCTTGAGGTGATCGACACTTTAGTATTTTTTAGTGTGAACCTCAATGTCAAAAATTCCCAGGCGGAAAAGTCCAACGGATTGAGATCCGGGGATTTTGGTGGCTATAGTGCGGTAGAAACGGAGCGAGAAACCTTCTTTTTAAGCCACTCTTGGTTGACGCGAACTGAGTGAGGTGGTGCTGTCTCCTGTTGGAATGTCCATGATCTGCGGCAGAAATGTTTGTCTGCTCAGGGCTTCAATTCTATGTTTAAGACATTTTTCCGATAATATTCGGCGTTTATTTTGACCAACGGCCAATGAATATGAGCTGAGAGCGGCCATCGGCCGTTACGGTGGCCTTCACCATTACCATCGGCGGCGCTTGAGTTCTGGTGGCCAATCGCAGGTGTAAATTTTCAACTGACATCTTTAACAAGTAAACCCGATCATTTTGTTTGTTCACAAACTGCTCAATTTGGAATGGCTTCTCACCGAAGAAAACCAAATTCGGTAACTGCCCACTTTCGTGCAAGCGAAGTAACTCTTTGGCTCTTTCCAGACTAACTTTTTTGGTCCATCGGTGAGCTCTTGCACTTTTTGGAAGTTCAATAGCTTTAGTACAAGCTCATTTTTCAATATGCATTGCATCCGTTCTCGCGCTATTTTCAGCCCACGAGCAATTTTTCTACCACTGCGGCGTGGATTTCAATCAAATCTGGCCTTCACTTTTCGGATCATTTCTGGTGTTGTTACCGTTTTTTTCGTCCACTTTTTGGACGCAATGCAACATTGCCAGTATAACGGTAACAAGCAATGGTACGAGAAATAAAAGATTTATTCACATGTAAATGCTGGAGGGCTCTAACGATAGCCACCTGTGGTTTTCCAGCCAACTATAAAGCAATCACACTATCACGCTTAAAATCCATCATAAATAAGTTTTCTTCTGAATGTAATAGATCAAAATGCTTTTGTAAGCTTGTAGATAATAAAATCAACTGTCACTGGAATAAATCGGTCAGTTGTCAGACGAGCGGTTTCCAAATGATAACATACTGAAGTTGGTTGCAATATATATCAGCCACCCTGTATAGTGGCCACAGTTAAATTTCATATTTACTTTTGCTAATTTCCATGGAAACTCTTATGGAAACTGTAATTACCATAATTATGCAAATCTTGTATATGAAACACGTGGTTAAACGGAATTACACAGAAAATATTGTTTTCCCCGAAACACTATGTGGTAGGAAAATATGTAACAAACCCAGAATAAATTAAAATAAAAAAAAAAGTTGATTAATGTTATTACATTTCATTATTTCATTCATAATTCTAAAAACAATGAAATTTTGTATAAATTTTCTGTAAATATTGTATAAAACTATGTGTACACAGAGGGTAACTATGCTTTTATCATAATCAGCACTAATGTTACAGGTACTCGAAAGGTGCATTGAAATGTTGGTATGTAATCAGGCGGTTATAAAATTTCCTTTTAAATAGGATAAGGGATGACCAGGTTCAACATAAGATTGTAATTTTTTTGCTTTTAATACTTAATAACCATTTTACATTTAATTTAAATCACAATGTTTATCAAAACCTAGCTCACAGCCATTGATTTGCTGTACTTTTTACGTAGTGAACTGTGAACGGAAGTTCTTATGAGAAAACGAAATTTACATTTTTTAAGTTTAAAATTTAATTAAAAAAAAATTAGTAGCGGAGATTTAAACATAAGAATTGCCAACTAACGTTAAGTCGCGAGGATGTGTTTTAAAAACAACTCAAGTCTAGTCGAGCTGTGCTTTCGTTGCATTTTAACAGCCTTAAGAGAATGATTTAAGATCTTGCGAAGAAAATTAATCGTATGACTTTGAACAGAAAGAAGCATATGTCTATCGAATCTGCCCTTCATACAAAGAACCGGACTTTTTCTCTATTGTTTTTATTAAGCAATAGCAAATCAACAAGTTGTAGTTTACGTGGATTATATACATAATTGGCCATTACAACCTTCAGTAAAGATTTCGGCCTAGGTTCTCAACATTCCTAAGTGGTAAGGTAAAGTCGTTAATCATATGATACTGAATTAATATTACAGGTACTGCAGGTAAGGTATGGTACGTAAGGGTAAGAGGTTTGTAATGTCTTATAGAAATAAAAAGGGACAGTCATGAATTCATCCTAAATAATGGCTAATGACTTAACGCATTTTTGGTATTTGTAAAACGTTTGGACATTTCACATAGGTTAACGATGTAATTGGGATTTTTAACAAACTGTAGGAGAACTGCTATACGGCATTGATATTTCCATATTAAAGAAGGAAATAAAATTATTTATTCGGGGACTTCCTCTCAGCAATTTTCTGGTGAAAACTCTGAAAGAAAATTAAATTGCTATGACGAAAAGTTAAAAAAATCTATCGTTCGGAGTTGAATTTTAATTTAAATTTAAAGACTTAACATACATGGCGTGAGAAACTGAGTCAGATTGTTGAGAAACTTTTTATTTCAATTTTAATTTACTCTAAGAATTTTTGACTGTAGACTGCCGGAAGGAAGTCTCCAAAAGAAATATTTTTTTCATATTACGTTCTGCCCGACATGCCTGAGCAGTACATTGAACCAAACACACCTACCTACGAGACTAGAGCGACTTGATACAGTCTTTGCTTGACTTAAAGTTTAAGAAGAAATACCTCTTATTTATAAATTTTAACAGAGTTAAGTGCGTCTACATAGATGATGCAAAGAATTGTTATTTGGAATACCCTTGTTTGCAGGCACCAGATGGTATTAAACAGTATTACTTTAACTAATAAAAGAAAAGTGAAAAGTGACTGAAAAAATAACAAACAAAGTGAAAAAGTTTTGTAAAATTCCAATTAATTTTTTATAACTGTATTCTGAGAGTACATATGTAAGTACAGGGTGGCTGATATATAATGCAACAATTTTTTAATTTTTTTTTTTTAATTTTATTGTTCAAAAGCAAAAAATGTTGGAAATAAACATTAAAATTTTAGAATCAGTTTAGATCTGTTCGCATTGGCCATATTATGACCTTCAAACGGCCGACAAAGCCATCACAGGCTTTATGAAATTGGTATGGTATTTTGGACCACCCGGAGAAGCGCCCTCTTGAGATGATCGACACTTTGGTATTTTTTAGTGAGAACCTTACTCCCCAAAATGCAACGGGCGCAAAAGTCCAACGATTGAGATCCGGAGATTTTGGTGGCCATTGTGCGATAGAAATGAAGCAAGGAACTTCCTGTTCAAGCCATTCTTGGTTGACGCGTGCTGAATACGGTGGTGCTGAGTCTGTTGGAATGCCCATGATCTGCGGACGAAATGTTTGTCTACCCGAGACTTCAATTCTGTACAAGTAAACCCGATTATTTTGTTTTTTCACAAAATGCTCAATTTGGAATAGGTTCTCATCGGAGAAACCCAAATTCGGTAATTGGCCACTTTCGTGCAAGCAAAGTAACTCCTTGGGTCTTTCTAGTCTAAGTTTTTTGTCATCGGTGGGCTCTTGGACTTTTTGAACTTCAATTGCTTTAGTCCAAGCTCATTTTCCAATATGCGCTGCATCCGTTCTCGCGATATGTTCAGTTCACAACAATTTTTCTTTTCGACCTTGAATTTTCGGATCATTTCTGGTGTAGTTACCGTTTTTTTCCTCCGCTTTGAGTAATGGTACGAGAAACAAAAGATTTATTCACATTTAAATGCCAGAGGGCACTAGCGATAGCTACCTGTGGGTTTTCGAGCCAGATATAAAGTAATCACACTATCAGCTTGAATTCCATTACGAATAACTTTTTTTCTGAATGCTGAGACTGAATAGATAAAAATGCTTTTGTAAGCTTGTAAATAATAAAATGAACTGTCACTGGAATAAATCTGTCAGCTGTCAGATGAGCCGTCTACAAATGACAACAACCTGAAGTTGGTTGCAATACGTATCAGCCAGCCTGTAAATATAATTACCGAAAAGTATAAAACCTACAACACACAGTCTTACAATGTAACACCAATATCATCACACTCAAGTCCTTTTTAGACTAGCAATATATTTAAAGTACATAACAATACTGTGTGTATAGGCTCAATACGTCATTTCATAGAAGAAGAGAAGGAATTAAGAAATAGAAGTAGAAGAGAAAGAGGAAAAAATAAACTGCTGCTATAACACCTGTATTTTAAATCTGAGGTAATAATCGTAGACATAATGAAGCATATTGATAAAGTGTTACTTAAAGCCACTACTCGTGGGTAAGGCTAGAAGAAAAGAACATTTTTAAGGAAATATTGTGTGTGTTATATGAAGATACTCTTGGATTGACAGGCTTAAATTTATGATGGGCAGGCAAATTATATTTGCACGGGTTTTCTCTTCCTTTTTGTGCG
>JABZEU010000442.1:0-10091 GCA_014635995.1 Sarcophaga peregrina
ACTTGGACGTGGACCTTAAAGTACGACTTCTGATCTTACCGATGGCACCCATTTCGCTTTAATAGGTCCCATGGATCCGGAGTTATTACAGATTAAACATTTCTACTTACCAACAAGTGCTTGCTGCACGAGTAGGGTTGCCAAGTAAATTATTTTAGACACGATCTGAAAGTATGGCCTCAGACCTTTCCAATGATACCCATTTCATTGCAATAGGTCCCATGGATCGGGAGTTATAAGCGTTTAAACATTTTTGTTTTCCGAAATTTGCTTGCTGCTTGATTCTGTTGGCCTGGTATTTCAAAAAATTTTGGAGAGAATTTTGCATAGAAAAACTGTTTGTATGTGTGGGTGAATAAATACTATTTTCCACTTTTCTACACTTTTAAAGTTAAATTTTCGGGTCCTACTGGGACTTACGCGTGGACTTGGACATGGATCTTAAAGTACGACTTCTGATCCTTCCGATGACACCCATTTCACTTCAATAGGTCCCATGGATCCAGAGTTATAAGAGGTTAAACATTTCTATTTACCGACTAAAACCTGTTTTACAATTTCAAGGTTAAATTTTCGGGTTCTATTTGGACTTAGGCTTGGACTTGGACGTGGACCTTAAAGTACGACTTCTGATCTTACCGATGGCACCCATTTCGCTTTAATAGGTCCCATGGATCCGGAGTTATTACAGATTAAACATTTCTACTTACCAACAAGTGCTTGCTGCACGAGTAGGGTTGCCAAGTAAATTATTTTGACACGATCTGAAAGTATGGCCTCAGACCTTTCCAATGATACCCATTTCATTGCAATAGGTCCCATGGATCGGGAGTTATAAGCGTTTAAACATTTTTGTTTTCCGAAATTTGCTTGCTGCTTGATTCTGTTGGCCTGGTATTTCAAAAAATTTTGGAGAGAATTTTGCATAGAAAAACTGTTTGTATGTGTGGGTGAATAAATACTATTTTCCACTTTTCTACACTTTTAAAGTTAAATTTTCGGGTCCTACTGGGACTTACGCGTGGACTTGGACATGGATCTTAAAGTACGACTTCTGATCCTTCCGATGACACCCATTTCACTTCAATAGGTCCCATCGATCCGGAGTTATAGGAGGTTAAACATTTCTATTTACCGACTAAAACCTGTTTTACAATTTCAAGGTTAAATTTTCGGGTTCTATTTGGACTTAGGCTTGGACTTGAACGTGGACCTTAAAGTACGACTTCTGATCTTACCGATGGCACCCATTTCGCTTTAATAGGTCCCATGGATCCGGAGTTATTACAGATTAAACATTTCTACTTACCAACAAGTGCTTGCTGCACGAGTAGGGTTGCCAAGTAAATTATTTAGACACGATCAGAAAGTATGGCCTCAGACCTTTCCAATGATACCCATTTCATTGCAATAGGTCCCATGGATCGGGAGTTATTACAGATTAAACATTTCTACTTACCAACAAGTGCTTGCTGCACGATTAGGGTTGCCAAGTAAATTATTTCACGATCAAAAATTTTGGAGAGAATTTTGCATAGAAAAACTGTTTGTATGTGTGGGTGAATAAATACTATTTTCCACTTTTCTACACTTTTAAAGTTAAATTTTCGGGTCCTACTGGGACTTACGCGTGGACTTGGACATGGATCTTAAAGTACGACTTCTGATCCTTCCGATGACACCCATTTCACTTCAATAGGTCCCATGGATCCAGAGTTATAAGAGGTTAAACATTTCTATTTACCGACTAAAACCTGTTTTACAATTTCAAGGTTAAATTTTCGGGCTGTATTTGGACTTGGACGTGGACCTTAAAGTACGACTTCTGATCTTACCGATGGCACCCATTTCGCTTTAATAGGTCCCATGGATCCGGAGTTATTACAGATTAAACATTTCTACTTACCAACAAGTGCTTGCTGCACGAGTAGGGTTGCCAAGTAAATTATTTAGACACGATCTGAAAGTATGGCCTCAGACCTTTCCAATGATACCCATTTCATTGCAATAGGTCCCATGGATCCAGAGTTATAAGAGGTTAAACATTTCTATTTACCGACTAAAACCTGTTTTACAATTTCAAGGTTAAATTTTCGGGTTCTATTTGGACTTAGGCTTGGACTTGGACATGGATCTTAAAGTACGACTTCTGATCCTTCCGATGACACCCATTTCACTTCAATAGGTCCCATGGATCCAGAGTTATTACAGATTAAACATTTCTACTTACCAACAAGTGCTTGCTGCACGAGTAGGGTTGCCAAGTAAATTATTTTGACACGATCTGAAAGTATGGCCTCAGACCTTTCCAATGATACCCATTTCATTGCAATAGGTCCCATGGATCCGGAGTTATAAGAGGTTAAAACATTTATATTTACCGACTAAAACCTGTTTTACAATTTCAAGGTTAAATTTTCGGGCTGTATTTGGACTTGGACGTGGACCTTAAAGTACGACTTCTGATCTTACCGATGGCACCCATTTCGCTTTAATAGGTCCCATGGATCCGGAGTTATTACAGATTAAACATTTCTACTTACCAACAAGTGCTTGCTGCACGAGTAGGGTTGCCAAGTAAATTATTTTGACACGATCTGAAAGTATGGCCTCAGACCTTTCCAATGATACCCATTTCATTTCAATAGGTCCCATGGATCCAGAGTTATAAGAGGTTAAACATTTCTATTTACCGACTAAAACCTGTTTTACAATTTCAAGGTTAAATTTTCGGGCTGTATTTGGACTTGGACGTGGACCTTAAAGTACGACTTCTGATCTTACCGATGGCACCCATTTCACTTTAATAGGTCCCATGGATCCGGAGTTATAAGAGGTTAAACATTTCTATTTACCGACTAAAACCTGTTTTACAATTTCAAGGTTAAATTTTCGGGTTCTATTTGGACTTAGGCTTGGACTTGGACGTGGACCTTAAAGTACGACTTCTGATCTTACCGATGGCACCCATTTCGCTTTAATAGGTCCCATGGATCCGGAGTTATTACAGATTAAACATTTCTACTTACCAACAAGTGCTTGCTGCACGAGTAGGGTTGCCAAGTAAATTATTTTGACACGATCTGAAAGTATGGCCTCAGACCTTTCCAATGATACCCATTTCATTGCAATAGGTCCCATGGATCGGGAGTTATAAGCGTTTAAACATTTTTGTTTTCCGAAATTTGCTTGCTGCTTGATTCTGTTGGCCTGGTATTTCAAAAAATTTTGGAGAGAATTTTGCATAGAAAAACTGTTTGTATGTGTGGGTGAATAAATACTATTTTCCACTTTTCTACACTTTTAAAGTTAAATTTTCGGGTCCTACTGGGACTTACGCGTGGACTTGGACATGGATCTTAAAGTACGACTTCTGATCCTTCCGATGACACCCATTTCACTTCAATAGGTCCCATGGATCCAGAGTTATAAGAGGTTAAACATTTCTATTTACCGACTAAAACCTGTTTTACAATTTCAAGGTTAAATTTTCGGGTCCTACTGGGACTTACGCGTGGACTTGGACATGGATCTTAAAGTACGACTTCTGATCCTTCCGATGACACCCATTTCACTTCAATAGGTCCCATGGATCCAGAGTTATAAGAGGTTAAACATTTCTATTTACCGACTAAAACCTGTTTTACAATTTCAAGGTTAAATTTTCGGGTTCTATTTGGACTTAGGCTTGGACTTGGACGTGGACCTTAAAGTACGACTTCTGATCTTACCGATGGCACCCATTTCGCTTTAATAGGTCCCATGGATCCGGAGTTATTACAGATTAAACATTTCTACTTACCAACAAGTGCTTGCTGCACGAGTAGGGTTGCCAAGTAAATTATTTAGACACGATCAGAAAGTATGGCCTCAGACCTTTCCAATGATACCCATTTCATTGCAATAGGTCCCATGGATCGGGAGTTATAAGCGTTTAAACATTTTTGTTTTCCGAAATTTGCTTGCTGCTTGATTCTGTTGGCCTGGTATTTCAAAAAATTTTGGAGAGAATTTTGCATAGAAAAACTGTTTGTATGTGTGGGTGAATAAATACTATTTTCCACTTTTCTACACTTTTAAAGTTAAATTTTCGGGTCCTACTGGGACTTACGCGTGGACTTGGACATGGATCTTAAAGTACGACTTCTGATCCTTCCGATGACACCCATTTCAGTTCAATAGGTCCCATCGATCCGGAGTTATAGGAAGTTAAACATTTCTATTTACCGACTAAAACCTGTTTTACAATTTCAAGGTTAAATTTTCGGGTTCTATTTGGACTTAGGCTTGGACTTGGACATGGACCTTAAAGTACGACTTCTGATCTTACCGATGGCACCCATTTCGCTTTAATAGGTCCCATGGATCCGGAGTTATAAGAGGTTAAACATTTCTATTTACCGACTAAAACCTGTTTTACAATTTCAAGGTTAAATTTTCGGGTTCTATTTGGACTTAGGCTTGGACTTGGACATGGATCTTAAAGTACGACTTCTGATCCTTCCGATGACACCCATTTCACTTCAATAGGTCCCATGGATCCGGAGTTATAGGAGGTTAAACATTTCTATTTACCGACTAAAACCTGTTTTACAATTTCAAGGTTAATTTTCGGGTTCTATTTGGACTTAGGCTTGGACTTGGACGTGGACCTTAAAGTACGACTTCTGATCTTTCCGATGGCACCCATTTCGCTTTAATAGGTCCCATGGATCCGGAGTTATTACAGATTAAACATTTCTACTTACCAACAAGTGCTTGCTGCACGATTAGGGTTGCCAAGTAAATTATTTTGACACGATCTGAAAGTATGGCCTCAGACCTTTCCAATGATACCCATTTCATTGCAATAGGTCCCATGGATCGGGAGTTATAAGCGTTTAAACATTTTTGTTTTCCGAAATTTGCTTGCTGCTTGATTCTGTTGGCCTGGTATTTCAAAAAATTTTGGAGAGAATTTTGCATAGAAAAACTGTTTGTATGTGTGGGTGAATAAATACTATTTTCCACTTTTCTACACTTTTAAAGTTAAATTTTCGGGTCCTACTGGGACTTACGCGTGGACTTGGACATGGATCTTAAAGTACGACTTCTGATCCTTCCGATGACACCCATTTCACTTCAATAGGTCCCATGGATCCAGGAGTTATAAGAGGTTAAACATTTCTATTTACCGACTAAAACCTGTTTTACAATTTCAAGGTTAAATTTTCGGGTTCTATTTGGACTTAGGCTTGGACTTGGACGTGGACCTTAAAGTACGACTTCTGATCTTACCGATGGCACCCATTTCGCTTTAATAGGTCCCATGGATCCGGAGTTATTACAGATTAAACATTTCTACTTACCAACAAGTGCTTGCTGCACGAGTAGGGTTGCCAAGTAAATTATTTTGACACGATCTGAAAGTATGGCCTCAGACCTTTCCAATGATACCCATTTCATTGCAATAGGTCCCATGGATCGGGAGTTATAAGCGTTTAAACATTTTTGTTTTCCGAAATTTGCTTGCTGCTTGATTCTGTTGGCCTGGTATTTCAAAAAATTTTGGAGAGAATTTTGCATAGAAAAACTGTTTGTATGTGTGGGTGAATAAATACTATTTTCCACTTTTCTACACTTTTAAAGTTAAATTTTCGGGTCCTACTGGGACTTACGCGTGGACTTGGACATGGATCTTAAAGTACGACTTCTGATCCTTCCGATGACACCCATTTCACTTCAATAGGTCCCATGGATCCAGAGTTATAAGAGGTTAAACATTTCTATTTACCGACTAAAACCTGTTTTACAATTTCAAGGTTAAATTTTCGGGTTCTATTTGGACTTAGGCTTGGACTTGGACGTGGACCTTAAAGTACGACTTCTGATCTTACCGATGGCACCCATTTCGCTTTAATAGGTCCCATGGATCCGGAGTTATTACAGATTAAACATTTCTACTTACCAACAAGTGCTTGCTGCACGATTAGGGTTGCCAAGTAAATTATTTTGACACGATCTGAAAGTATGGCCTCAGACCTTTCCAATGATACCCATTTCATTGCAATAGGTCCCATGGATCGGGAGTTATAAGCGTTTAAACATTTTTGTTTTCCGAAATTTGCTTGCTGCTTGATTCTGTTGGCCTGGTATTTCAAAAAATTTTGGAGAGAATTTTGCATAGAAAAACTGTTTGTATGTGTGGGTGAATAAATACTATTTTCCACTTTTCTACACTTTTAAAGTTAAATTTTCGGGTCCTACTGGGACTTACGCGTGGACTTGGACATGGATCTTAAAGTACGACTTCTGATCCTTCCGATGACACCCATTTCACTTCAATAGGTCCCATGGATCCAGAGTTATAAGAGGTTAAACATTTCTATTTACCGACTAAAACCTGTTTTACAATTTCAAGGTTAAATTTTCGGGTTCTATTTGGACTTAGGCTTGGACTTGGACGTGGACCTTAAAGTACGACTTCTGATCTTACCGATGGCACCCATTTCGCTTTAATAGGTCCCATGGATCCGGAGTTATTACAGATTAAACATTTCTACTTACCAACAAGTGCTTGCTGCACGATTAGGGTTGCCAAGTAAATTATTTTGACACGATCTGAAAGTATGGCCTCAGACCTTTCCAATGATACCCATTTCATTGCAATAGGTCCCATGGATCGGGAGTTATAAGCGTTTAAACATTTTTGTTTTCCGAAATTTGCTTGCTGCTTGATTCTGTTGGCCTGGTATTTCAAAAAATTTTGGAGAGAATTTTGCATAGAAAAACTGTTTGTATGTGTGGGTGAATAAATACTATTTTCCACTTTTCTACACTTTTAAAGTTAAATTTTCGGGTCCTACTGGGACTTACGCGTGGACTTGGACATGGATCTTAAAGTACGACTTCTGATCCTTCCGATGACACCCATTTCACTTCAATAGGTCCCATGGATCCAGAGTTATAAGAGGTTAAACATTTCTATTTACCGACTAAAACCTGTTTTACAATTTCAAGGTTAAATTTTCGGGTTCTATTTGGACTTAGGCTTGGACTTGGACGTGGACCTTAAAGTACGACTTCTGATCTTACCGATGGCACCCATTTCGCTTTAATAGGTCCCATGGATCCGGAGTTATTACAGATTAAACATTTCTACTTACCAACAAGTGCTTGCTGCACGATTAGGGTTGCCAAGTAAATTATTTTGACACGATCTGAAAGTATGGCCTCAGACCTTTCCAATGATACCCATTTCATTGCAATAGGTCCCATGGATCGGGAGTTATAAGCGTTTAAACATTTTTGTTTTCCGAAATTTGCTTGCTGCTTGATTCTGTTGGCCTGGTATTTCAAAAAATTTTGGAGAGAATTTTGCATAGAAAAACTGTTTGTATGTGTGGGTGAATAAATACTATTTTCCACTTTTCTACACTTTTAAAGTTAAATTTTCGGGTCCTACTGGGACTTACGCGTGGACTTGGACATGGATCTTAAAGTACGACTTCTGATCCTTCCGATGACACCCATTTCACTTCAATAGGTCCCATGGATCCAGAGTTATAAGAGGTTAAACATTTCTATTTACCGACTAAAACCTGTTTTACAATTTCAAGGTTAAATTTTCGGGTCCAACTGGGACTTACGCGTGGAAGATGATCCGGAGTTATAGGAGGTTAAACATTTCTATTTACCGACTAAAACCTGTTTTACAATTTCAAGGTTAAATTTTCGGGTTCTATTTGGACTTAGGCTTGGGCTTGGACGTGGACCTTAAAGTACGACTTCTGATCTTACCGATGGCACCCATTTCGCTTTAATAGGTCCCATGGATCCGGAGTTATTACAGATTAAACATTTCTACTTACCAACAAGTGCTTGCTGCACGAGTAGGGTTGCCAAGTAAATTATTTAGACACGATCTAGAAAGTATGGCCTCAGACCTTTCCAATGATACCCATTTCATTGCAATAGGTCCCATGGATCGGGAGTTATAAGCGTTTAAACATTTTTGTTTTCCGAAATTTGCTTGCTGCTTGATTCTGTTGGCCTGGTATTTCAAAAAATTTTGGAGAGAATTTTGCATAGAAAAACTGTTTGTATGTGTGGGTGAATAAATACTATTTTCCACTTTTCTACACTTTTAAAGTTAAATTTTCGGGTCCTACTGGGACTTACGCGTGGACTTGGACATGGATCTTAAAGTACGACTTCTGATCCTTCCGATGACACCCATTTCACTTCAATAGGTCCCATGGATCCAGAGTTATAAGAGGTTAAACATTTCTATTTACCGACTAAAACCTGTTTTACAATTTCAAGGTTAAATTTTCGGGTTCTATTTGGACTTAGGCTTGGACTTGGACGTGGACCTTAAAGTACGACTTCTGATCTTACCGATGGCACCCATTTCGCTTTAATAGGTCCCATGGATCCGGAGTTATTACAGATTAAACATTTCTACTTACCAACAAGTGCTTGCTGCACGATTAGGGTTGCCAAGTAAATTATTTTGACACGATCTGAAAGTATGGCCTCAGACCTTTCCAATGATACCCATTTCATTGCAATAGGTCCCATGGATCGGGAGTTATAAGCGTTTAAACATTTTTGTTTTCCGAAATTTGCTTGCTGCTTGATTCTGTTGGCCTGGTATTTCAAAAAATTTTGGAGAGAATTTTGCATAGAAAAACTGTTTGTATGTGTGGGTGAATAAATACTATTTTCCACTTTTCTACACTTTTAAAGTTAAATTTTCGGGTCCTACTGGGACTTACGCGTGGACTTGGACATGGATCTTAAAGTACGACTTCTGATCCTTCCGATGACACCCATTTCACTTCAATAGGTCCCATGGATCCAGAGTTATAAGAGGTTAAACATTTCTATTTACCGACTAAAACCTGTTTTACAATTTCAAGGTTAAATTTTCGGGTTCTATTTGGACTTAGGCTTGGACTTGGACGTGGACCTTAAAGTACGACTTCTGATCTTACCGATGGCACCCATTTCGCTTTAATAGGTCCCATGGATCCGGAGTTATTACAGATTAAACATTTCTACTTACCAACAAGTGCTTGCTGCACGATTAGGGTTGCCAAGTAAATTATTTTGACACGATCTGAAAGTATGGCCTCAGACCTTTCCAATGATACCCATTTCATTGCAATAGGTCCCATGGATCGGGAGTTATAAGCGTTTAAACATTTTTGTTTTCCGAAATTTGCTTGCTGCTTGATTCTGTTGGCCTGGTATTTCAAAAAATTTTGGAGAGAATTTTGCATAGAAAAACTGTTTGTATGTGTGGGTGAATAAATACTATTTTCCACTTTTCTACACTTTTAAAGTTAAATTTTCGGGTCCTACTGGGACTTACGCGTGGACTTGGACATGGATCTTAAAGTACGACTTCTGATCCTTCCGATGACACCCATTTCACTTCAATAGGTCCCATGGATCCAGAGTTATAAGAGGTTAAACATTTCTATTTACCGACTAAAACCTGTTTTACAATTTCAAGGTTAAATTTTCGGGTTCTATTTGGACTTAGGCTTGGACTTGGACGTGGACCTTAAAGTACGACTTCTGATCTTACCGATGGCACCCATTTCGCTTTAATAGGTCCCATGGATCCAGAGTTACTTACCGATGGCACCCATTTCGCTTTAATAGGTCCCATCGATCCGGAGTTATAGGAAGTTAAACATTTCTATTTACCGACTAAAACCTGTTTTACAATTTCAAGGTTAAATTTTCGGGTCCTACTGGGACTTACGCGTGGACTTGGACATGGATCTTAAAGTACGACTTCTGATCTTACCGATGGCACCCATTTCGCTTTAATAGGTCCCATGGATCCGGAGTTATTACAGATTAAACATTTCTATTTACCGACTAAAACCTGTTTTACAATTTCAAGGTTAAATTTTCGGGTCCTACTGGGACTTACGCGTGGACTTGGACATGGATCTTAAAGTACGACTTCTGATCCTTCCGATGACACCCATTTCACTTCAATAGGTCCCATGGATCCAGAGTTATAAGAGGTTAAACATTTCTATTTACCGACTAAAACCTGTTTTACAATTTCAAGGTTAAATTTTCGGGTT
>JABZEU010000443.1:0-10090 GCA_014635995.1 Sarcophaga peregrina
GTTGATTATTTCTTGGCAAATTATTAAAAGTTCGATATTGTTTGTAAAACGAGCAGTGCAGCCAACAAAACTAGTAGCTAAAAAGCATTTTGGCAGCTATCCACGGATAATAGAATGTCATTAGTCCTGAGCATGTCGCAATTTATCAACTCCAATGCCGCAAAGATTGTACTGCAATAATACGCTAAAAGGGTACCCCCTTTTATAAAATTAAATAAAATTTCTAATTTTTTTCCAGATAACTTAATTATGTGTGCCACCTTAAATTTAAGTCTGAATATCAACTCCGTATCCAAAACATTTTATTTTTAGTAATGTTTTGGTTGTTAATTATTATTAAGGATGTGAAAATTAATAAATATTAGTTGTTTTTGTTTAAATTTTTTCTTAAATCTTTTTTCATTTTACAAAAATGTTAAATGTTTGCATAAGTGACTTAATTGTGTGTCCATAATGTAAATTGGGTGTTTTATAGTAATCAGTGGCTCACAGCTTGTGAGCACTGGTCTTTTATAAAAATATAACGTCTATTTAATTAATATCACAAAGATTTTCTAACTTAAAATGGGTTCATCTAAAATCAATTCTTGATTATTATCATCAATCTGTTAATAGTTATTTTAACATCTTGTATAAAACAGCAAGTACTACTACAATACCACTATGGAGAACACATTTTGGATGCGCATCGCGAGACACACTTACCTTGCTGCAAAGGAAGCACTTGTGAATGTCATCGACGGATATGTTAGATCATTTCACTTGCACAACAAGCCTTCACAAAGGGTCATTCTTGATTATTATTATCAATCTGTATGTAGACAATGCCATTTCTATGGATCACGGATCGTTTAAGAGCCTCAATAACTTGTGACAAGTTTTCCACGACGGCTATTGCAGATTTTAAAAAAATGCGAAGAATTTAGAAGTCGGTGTAGTCTAGAAGGTTGTGCGTTAGCTTATTAGACGTGAAGTCGCTCAGATATCTCAAACATAACAAAATTAGAAAAAGGATTTATTCGGCTACTTCTTCTCAGTAGTCTTCTGGCAAACACTTTGAGAGTACATAAAATTGCCAAGAAAAGTTGCTCAAAAAACTATCTAACGAAAGGGTTGTATTGACCAATTAAGTGGGTAAAGAATTTCGACTTTGGAATTTAAACTTACAATAAATATATCTGTCATTAAACTCCTGTCAATTAAGGTGATAGTTTAAGACGTACTTCTGTGTGACAGGTATAACAGCAGATTCCAGTTCCTCTTAAAACTTATGTATGTTGAACAATTCTCTTTTGATTTCCTTCTGTACTTTTTAGCTAACCTCTCCAAGAGAGGTTAAAGCTATTATTATGCCTGAAAAGTAAACTGGGTACTAAAGTCGTCTTATAAAACTAATAGATCAGTAAAGGTCGTAAGAACAGCTTTTTTTTATTACTCTGTAGTTTCTTTTTATATTTTGTATAAAGTATATTTTGATAAAGTGAGTATATTTTGATAAAGTGAGTCATAAGGTTTTGATGTGTAAATTGCTCAAAAGTTACTGGAAAATTTTATGACGAATTGGTATTAAGTCATAAAATCTGAAGAGTTTTTAGGCACCAATCCACCTATTGAAACAGCGGCGTTACTGATAATACTCTTATTCTTGTATTTGCAGCATACTGTGTACTTGCTAACAAGCGACAATATTCACATTTTAACTTTCATACAAATTCTAACGAAGCGTCAAGATTCGTAGAGGAGAACGTATGGCATACCTTTTAGAAACGTGGTTGAAGAACGAAAGTGAATAAACAAAAGGTTTCTTGTGGTATATAATGTTTACACAACGAAGGTAATTTCTAACGTGAACTATCTCGGTGTTTATCCAGATCGTCGTCTTACATGGAAAACTCATGTAAATGCAAAGTGGAACAAAATGAAGTTGAAAGTGGAGGAGTTTAGTTGGTTAATTGATTGAAACTTTATAATTAATTTTTATTACAAACTTTTGCTGTTCCATAAAGAAGATGAAATGTGGAAGTGGAGAAGATAAGTAGTAACAAAATGATATAAAACAAATCAACAGTAAGTTTCTAGAAATTGCCTCACATAAAATAAATTTAATATGGTACGGCGTAAGTAACGTTGTTTGTTGTAAAATAATTGAGAAATGAAATTTATAAAATAGTATTTTTTGTAAATTTAAATAAATGAACACGTTAGCAAACTAAAAAAAGGACTGCAATGCTAGGAAATAGTAAGGAGCTCAAAGTGCCATCTTATAAGCCTCCTAATTCCATTCAAATCCCTAGACCGACAACGTGGTTATGTTAGCTTAAAAACGAGAAACACTGCTCGCATCTCCATACAAGATGTTAAAATAACTATAAAATCTGAATGTATTCTAACCGTTAATCGCGTATAAATACATATATTCCTCGACTTACAATCGAGATAGGTTCCTGGTCATCAGTCGTAAGTCGGTTAAGTCGCAAGTCGAATTTCATATAAAAAAATTTTTTTATTTAATTTTTGAGATGATATAAAATTATTCACTTAAAAAAAATTCGGACTTAGCTAATGTAATGTAATATTTGTACTGAAATATGTATCGAATTTTTTACTTTGTATTTTTTTTTTTAATTTTTCTCATGTTTTATGGATTCCTCGCAACTACATATTTGTCTCCTTTAAGTATTTTCTATAAAAAAAAATTTAAAAAAAAGCGTTGTAAGTGCGAATGGTCGTAAGTCGAAAGGTCGTAAGTCGGAGACTATCCGTAATAATTATTTACAATTAAAATATGAAAAGTTATTGACACATCAATAAGAGACTGCTGTTACGATTTTACAACAACAATCTTTTTTCTGTACTATTAACATTTTATTTTTTTCAATTACACAACTTTTATTATGTACTGTCATCTTTACATTGTATCATTACATATATTTTTTATATCATGATAGATTTTTGTTTTGTCTCGTTATTCATTACAAGATCAGTGATTATCATGTGATTATCGTATGATTATCGTATGATTTCTATAAATAGATTACATTTACATATATCTATCCCTCTTTACCTTAACTATCTAATACATATTCCATTAAAATGATATTTTTCATTGGAATTAATGTAAGCTTGCTAGATTATAATTTCTAGCATAAAGAGGACTTACGAAATAGAACTCAAAGAATGCAGAAGTCTGCAAAGAAATTCTTAAAAGGAAAATTTTAAATAATTATTTTAATTTATAAGTGAGAAGTGAAACAAGTGTTACTAGTAAAAAAGCTTATGAACTTATTTAATTGAATTATTAAAATGAAAATAATTCCCTACTTTCATCTATACTGGCAAAATATATGGTTTACCGCCTTTCACAAACCATAAGACGGCATAACTACATTCAAATTTATGATCCAAAGAAGTTTCTGGAAGCAGCTCGTTTTCTAATCATCACGTAATCCTGTTATATTTTATATTTTATTTATAAAGATTTTGAATAAGCTTTCCCATGTTCTAAAAGAATTTCTCACAATATAAGTTCATTTAACTCCAAAATTAGTTTAAATCTATAACTATTAAAAAGAATTTAAAGTCTAATTAAGTTGTGTTTGAAATAATTATCAATTGTCTTAAACCTAACCTAAAAACGAAAATGTTCAATTTGTATCTATAACTAGTTCATCTATAACCTAATTAAAAATTAAAAATGTTTGAATTAAAATTATTGCTTTATAATTTTATTTTTGTATAATTAATTCTATTTGTATTTAAAAATAATTTTTCCTAACTATAAACTTGAAATTATAACCTATAATATTAACTAAATATGTATTATCAAATATCTATATAATGAATTATTTTTAATTTAAACCTTTGAATTTTCTAACCTAGTTTGATAATTATTTGCTGTAAGATAAATTTTTATTAATTTCCTTTTCTTTCATTATAAACATTTTTCGTTAAGTGTAATTTTAAGTATATTTTGTTAAATTTTTGCAATTTGTAAGATATATGAGTAAACTTTATTAATCATCTCTAAACAGAATTTAGAATCAACAACAACACACATTGACTGCTGGGCCCATCATCTCAATTGCATGTGGACAAACATAACCTGTAAGTGATGATTGCTAAAATTCATTCATATTTCTCTCTTTAAATTTTATTATTTCGTTAAGTATAATTATATAGTCGGTCCGATTCTGTTTTGTTCCCCAGTCCGAATTTGTTATATTTTTTTTATCGTCTCTATTTCATAATGCATTTCGAATTAATAACTTTGGTTTGTTCTTTACACTTGCCAAGTAAGGAAGTTATATGATTAATGTTAATTCTTTTATTTTCTATTTTTTTGTTATAATAAAATTGTTTGCATATATTCAATGAATATGATACATTAAATTATTCAATGGGGAAGGGTATCTTCGACCAGGAAGTGAACGTATAGGTTGCCATTGTATCTTTTTATGGGACAGATATAAAAAACTACGGGTATTCTATCTGTCATAGTTGTTAGATGATAAGGGATGGGAAAAGTATACCCTACGTTGGCATATTCATCTCGCCATCGTTTCAGTCGGTAAAATACTTCTTTTGAAGATATTTTATTCTTTAATTTATTTTCTTTGCTTTATTTATTTTTGCACACTCTGGTGGAATGTAGAGTGTGTTATATGTTTATGCGTCAAATCGGGTTGAGAACCAATGAGACTTAGAGCTAGAGCTAGCGGGTAACCATAAAATCATGCTTCTTAACTTTTGCATTTGTACTTTATACATACGGTATACCGGCCTATATGGGTCTAATATTAAATATGTATATAACGCGTTACATGCAGGCGGTCGAACAGTTGAAAATAGGATCGTTATACATTTGTGACGTGGCGACGCATAACACTCCTTAAAATAAGCTGTGAAACACTGCATTTACTATAAATAAAATTGTAGAACATGTCCAATAAACTCATATTGTTTTTTTTTTTTTGTTAAACCTTGCTTCGTTTCGAAATTATATGAACTTAAGTTTTTTTTTTTTTTTTAAAGGTCCTGATTGAAATAAACCGTGAGCCACTGTATGTACATACATACACACATATATCTGTAGAAATATTTTGGTGTTGTAGTTTGTGTTTTTAAGAATATGTACACACTTCTATATTTGAGTATGGAATATGTGGCTCCCAAAATGTTTTAAAGAATTCCTAAACAGCCGTTTCAATGTACCTATATTACAGCATTCTGTGGGAACAAATTGGGGGTTGAACAAATTAGTTTCCAATTTTATCTTCCTTACATTTGGTGTCAGTTTGTTTGTTATTTTTTTTTTTGCAATATTTTGTTGTCCAAGTCAATAGTTGTGGTTTTTTCAGATTGATTTTTGATTTTGTTACTGATGTTGGTGTTGGTGTTGGTGTTAAATCTAAACAATGTTGGTGGTACCATAGGGTGGTGTGTGTGGTTATTGTTATTGACTCCATCTGTATTGTAGCATTGTTATTGTTGTAGTCGCTGTAGACAAATATAATAAGTAAATTGGTCCGTAATTTGTTTCGGTATTCTGAGAAAGGCAAGAACAATGAATTCATTTATTTTCATTTAACTTACAGTCTGAAAAATACAAAAAAAAAGGTTTCCATTGAATATCCGCCGCATCATTTGAAAGACTCTAGAGATGGTGTTTGGTGGTGGTTGGTTGATTCACCAGCCCGTTCTATTTATTGCCCTGTCGTTGTTATGGGTATTATTGGTGCTCGGTGTTGGTAGTTTCATTTAAAGTTGATGGTCTGTGAAAAAATGTGAACAGATTGTTTTGTAATTGAGTTTGGGTTTATTTATTTTTTTTTTTTGTTCTACAAAATTCTTTAAAACCACTTGACTCATGTTCAACACTGTCTTCAAATACTTACCTCAAGATAGAGCATTATGAGACAGAGGGTTGTGCTTTTTATTTATTATTTTGGGGGCTCTTAACTACAATTTTTCTGGTTATTGGCTTATTTGTTATATTTTCGTCTTAACTTTTCAGCCGGGATAACAATGACGATGCTACTGGTTTGGTCCTTTTTTCTTTTGTTTTACTTTAAATATCCTGCGTCTAAAATTTGAAAATTTTTTTGCTGTTTTTATCTTTGGTGGCAATAATATTTTTATTCAATTATGAATGGTTGAGTGCGCTTTCGAATTGTACGAGATATTATGGTTAATCAGGGCTAAATTTTTTCCAACTGAAAGGATTCGATTTTAGGCAATTGAAATTTTTTTGACAATAATTTTTAATAAAAACATCGAGAAGTACAAGTACAAGCAAAGATTGTTTGAAAATTAAATAGAATTATCCTCCACTTATGTAGCATTGTATTGTTATTCACACTTTTATAGATTTTACTCATAAATGTTTCATTAATTTGGCTTAAATTGCCTTTTCAGTCATAGTCGTCTTGTAGGAGTATGTGGCCGGCAAAGTGACTTCCTTACTAAATCAATATTAATGATTTATAACATATAGCATTCCCATCATCCTGTGTAAGTGTGGGAAGCCGTCAAGTAACCCCGATGATAATAAGTGATATCTAAATGGTGCACCCTGATTTCCGTGGGCATCATGCATAAAGCAGATAGAGCGAGCTGCGGACAGAGTCCTAGAAGGCTAGGTGAGTTACATCAACTAAATACCTAAGCGCCACCAACTAAGGGAGACGTTGTTGGCAGCTCCAACACCACAATCGGACAAAGTCTAATCATGACCTCGCCTGAAAACACCCGATTAAGAAAACCAAAAAAAAAAAAAAATTAAATAAGAATTAAAAAACGGACACGAACTGGAACATGAAATATGTAATGCGTCGCCATGTCACAGATGTAATGTGGCCCTATTTATTAACGTTCCACCACCTACATTTAACGCGTCATATACATACATTTCGGATATTAGACCCATGTAGGCCGATCTAACATAAATATGTAGCTATAAATTTCAAATACAAAAGTTTAGACTCTAAAACTAAACTAAACTAAACTCTAAACTTTAGAGACATGAATTTCTGTTTACCCGCTAGCTCTACACTTAGTTTCGTTGGTTCTCAACCCGATTTGACGCATTTATACATAACACACTCCACATGTCACAAGAGTGTGCAAAAATAAAGCAAAAAAAATAAATAAATTTAAGTATGAAATATTTTCCAAAGAAGTATTTTAACAAATGAAACGATGACGAGATGAGAGTACACTTTTCCCATTCCTTTGCCATCTAAACACCAATTACAGATTTAATATCCATAGTTTTAGGTCTGTTCAATAAAGAAAATACAAAGACTACTTATGAGCACACATCTTGGTCAAGGATATCCTTGCCCATTAAATAATTCAATGTTTCATATTCCCAGAGTATAATAAACAAACAATTTTATTAAAAAAAAATGGAAAAAGAAAGGAAATTAACATTAATAATGTAAGATCTTTACTCGGCAAGTGTAAAGAGTAACCTAAAGTTATTAATTCGTAAATTCTAATGCAATATGATTGAGAAATAAAGAACATAAGCAAATAATAAATTCGGATAGGGGGGCAAAACTGAATCGAGCCGACTATATAATATTATTTAGGGTAATTACTACAACTAGCCGTTAAGTAAAGAGAGGATTTTAACGGGCAGATAAATTGTTCTTCATTATTATAAGTGGATAATATGGTAGAAGTGAGCGTTAATCAAAAAGGAGGATCATCCTACCGCTAACTTTTAAAGTTTATGTTTGAACTTGTCATATTGCCATAGGGCAGCTGTCGTTCAGAGTCGGCGTTAAACTATGCACAGCGATATTGATGCTCGTAGGGAAGAAGCTTGACCGTAATGCTGATTATAAGGAAGTAACGACCAATAATGTACAGTATGTATTTATGTATGTACATTAGGATTATGTTTCCCAGACTACCCGCCCCGAAAATTCGAGAAAAACGGTATTTTTTCAAATAACAAAATTAAATTTCCTGAAGGAAACTCGCTTATAAGAGTATAATTTAGTGTTTGAGAAGATAACTTGGTTGAACTCTTTGTTTTCTGCTTAAATCATTTCAAACACTTCGCCGTAGTTGATGTATTTTATACAAAAAAAGTGTTCATTTTGAATGATGATACTGTTACGTGTTTTCCTTTTTAAAAACGTTTATGTATGAGTCCGTTGATTGCAAACCAAGCAAAAAAAACAAATATGTGTTTTATTTCAATGAAACTCTCTTTATTATTCACACTACTTGTATATGCCACTGTTCAAACCTAACCGATTCAACGTACACAATAGTAACTACAACAATTTATTGCCTGTTCGATATTATTCATACACTATTCGCTATACTGTTCACAACGGATATCTTCGAACCACGACTTTTTACTTCAACCGTAACTGCTCGCAAGACTGACTGAATTCACTCCGACTGGTTGTCTGTCATGTCTTGCCCTTTTATATGTGATCAGATATGGCAAATGTTTGCCATAATTTTGTTTTCCCTTGTTTGCCAGAAATATTACTGAAAAAACTAAAATTTTGTTTTGTGGTCACACTACGCACATTTATTTTCCCATTTTTATTTCTTCAATTAGCGGAAAACAAAAGTTTGGCAAACATGTTTGCAATATGTTCACTCCTAAAAAATATTCGCCTCAAAACACATGTTTGACCAGAACGTTGGAAAACAAAAACATTTTCACACGTAATAGAAGAGGAATATTGTTACGATTTTACCTTTTTAGAAACGTTTAAACATGAGTTCGTTAATTGCAAACCAAATAAAAACAAATATGTGTTTATATTAATGAAACTCTTTATTATTCACACTACTTTTATGCCACACTGTTCAAACTTAAACAAAGTACACAACAATTATTATAACAGTATGTGCTCGTTCGATACTCTTCTCTGCTTATAACCTTTTTATAAGCAACAGCACTTGTTCGTTATTCTCTGCTTACAAACTTTTTGTAAGCACAACACTTCTGCTAGCGTTAACACTAACAACTGTTCGGTAGACTTTACTACGGATGCAACTTGTCTTCGCACCGCGACTGACTAGTCCATACGTAACTGCACACAAGGCTGACTGAACTCACACTGAACTGGTCTGCTTTCTCTTGCCCTTGGTTCTCGAATTAGAGGGTTCGCGTTTGCGCCTTCTCGAGAGTTCTATAGCTACTGCATCGATGTTTATCTACTATGTTCTCTTTGGTTGTTGTTGCGTTCGCTTACATGGTTTGCAATTGGCTTGGCTCATATTCTAAACGTTTTTAAAAAGTTAAAAACGTAGCAATATAATTACAAATATAATATTCATGTCTTGTGTTTGAACCTTAATCACAATGCCAAACAGAGTTACAACTGTCAAAAACAGCAGAACGACGCGATAAAAGAAAACAAAATTTATGAAATTAATTTTTTACGTCCAAAAGCGAAAGAAAGTTTAAAAGAAAATGCAAAAAAGTTTTTCACTTTTGTTTCGAAACTAACGCATTTTTTACTGTGTTAGTCTTTTCCTTTTTTTCTCCCTGCATCACCCTCCTTCTGTGTTAAACATGTCTTTCTTCGTCTATTACTTTCTTAAAACATACATTGTATGCGTCAGTAAGAGAATGTGTCTCCGTGTGTAATGTGTTAATCCACACTCATTTTCACATTGCTTTCTATTATTAAAGCACAATTTGTGGGTGTGTGAGGGAGTGAATAAATATGTTTCGTGTACATACACTTGAAGACGTGCATTCAATATTATTGAATGGGTATTCACCTGTATGTTAACAACAAATGAAATAAGAGTTGAAAACGATAGAATTTTTTGTTTTAAACTGTATTTAAATACATTTAATTTATTAAACAATCTATTAATAAGGTCAAAAACATGCCAGTCTGTCAATATCTAATGAAACATTTTTTCTCTTTATTCCAACAAGTTTTAGGTGTAGCGCCTTTAATTAACCACAAATTATTTCGAAAACGAATAACTTTTAATAATAACTAACAAACAGAATATTTGAATAACTTGAACATTTAAGCTACAATTAATGTTTCTTTATTTTATTCTAAACAACACTCTTATCTTGCAAATAAATGCGGTA
>JABZEU010000444.1:0-10055 GCA_014635995.1 Sarcophaga peregrina
CATTAGCGGGAAAGCCCAAATTCATGGCTGCAAGGTGTCACCCAGCGTTTGGATGATCAGAATACCAGATCTATTATACATAGATTAATTGGTCATTACAACCCTTCAGTCAGGATCACACCTAGCTGCTCACGCCTTTTATGTTCTGTGATTTATTTTACATGAGCGGCGAACCTACAGTTTAAACTCGGTTTCTGAACGATATATTTTTTTGTGAAACTTTTCATGGTAATTTTATTACTCCGAGTTTTTGCCATAAATCTGGCTTGAGAAAGAATTCACCGAAAAAATTTCTAAATTTTGTTTTGTTTGAGGCGTTACCTCACGTCTAACAAGCTAATGCCTTGTACTATTAACACGGAGTCCTTTTGCGACTTTCTACTAACATAAGGATTCAAATACAGCCCCAAAAATGTATCAAAAAATTTCTAAATTATGAACCAACACATACATGTACAGTAGCGAGCACAAAAAATGCAACGTTGGGTAAAATTATCTTTAAGTGCGATAATTTTAAAAAAATGGTGACCAGTTCAAAATATTTCTTTGGGTTATTAATCCCTACAGTTATAGATACCTATTATCAATAACATTATGTAAATATTTTTAATTAATGATATATTATTTTGTCATTTATTAAAAAGAGTGCGAATTTCATGGGAGCAATAAAATGCAACAGCATAAATTTTAATGTGTTTATTTAAATTAAATAGTAATTCTTACAAAAAAAAATCTTAAAATTAATATTTAGTGGCGTAGCCCTTATTTTTTATGACTTCTTGCAACCTAGAAGGCATAGAGTCGACTAAAGCTATTAATGTGTTAATGGATATTTTCTCCCATTCACTTTTCAAAATTTCTTCTAATTGCCTCTTATTTGACGGATGTTTCCTCTTAACTTCCCGATCTAATAGCTCCCATAGATTTTCTATGGGGTTTAGATCGGGAGACTGTGATGGCCAATCCAAAACATTGACATCATTGTCGCTTAAAAAGTTTCGAGCTAAGCGACTTGAGTGCTTTGGATCGTTATCCTGTTGGAATATGCTACCAGGAGGCATTTTTTCCCGCAGATGAGGAAGCATGTGTTCTCCAAGGATTTCACAGTACTTCTTGGCGTCCATTTTTCCTTCGATTTGAGTTAAGGGACCTACCCCATCACGGGAAAACGCACCTGTAAATACGTGACGTAAAATCAATAATTTTTTTTAAACATATCGTTCCTTACCCCACACCATTATTGATCCACCGCCATGTTTTACGGTTGGAAGTTGATATCTTGGAGAATATCTCTGTCCAGGCGGTCTTCGAACAAAATTTATCCCATCGGAGCCAAACAAATTAAATTTGCTTTCATCGCTCCACAAGACTTTAGCCCATTGTTCATTTGACCAATCCTTGTAACGTTTTGCAAATTCCAGGCGCTTCTTTTTATTGATTGCACTGATGAGAGGTTTCTTTGCGGGTCGTCTCGCATGCAAATTAGCCTCTTTCAACCTACGGCGAACAGTGTGAACGCCTATAGAGACTCCCATTTGCTCATTTGCGAAATTAGCAACGTCCACTGCGGTCTTTCGTGGATCTTTTTTAACCAGTGCAATCATCTGGCGGTCTTGGCGAGAGGTAGTTTTTCGAGGATTACCACTACCTGGTTTCCTTTCCACACTATTTCTCAAGGAAAATCGAGATTTAATCCGACATACGGTTGATTGATTTACACCAAAGAGGTGTCCAACTTCACGCATGGATTTTCCTTCTTCTAAGGCTTTAATGATTGCAGTTTTGCTGTCAGCTGAGAGCTGCTTCTATTACAAAACACATGTTGTATAACTTATTTAAGAAATTTTCAATTATAATTAAATAAATAACTTACTTTAACTATTTTTTTATTATGTTGCATTTTTTTTGCTCGCTAAAAATTTGCACTTTTTTCACTAATTCAAAAATATTTAACTTTTTAAAGCAGAATTTGGAATAAACTGTGGTTACTTTGAAAACTTATAATTGAAAGAATTAACAGCAAAAGAAAATAGATAAATTAGTTACCGTTATTTTGAAACAGATCTTATTAAAGATCATATGGCACAGTGTTGCATTTTTTGTGCTCGCTACTGTATGGTAGCTTTAATACATATAATTTCTAGATTCCGCACACACATACACACACAATTTTATTCATTTTCATAACTGGAACATAAATTATAATGTCCAGTATTCATTTTTATTATCGTTTTAAGAAATTTTATTGTTGTTCTGTTGCATTTACCACTGTCTCGTGGTATTTACTCTTTTGCGGTCAAGAACTCACAAAAAAAAAGTTATGATCCTTTACATATGATATTAATTTTTAGCCATAATAATAAAAGCAAAAACAAAAAAAAACGAAATGACCATAACCGTTTTGGCTAAAATTTATGATGGCAATAAGCTCGTAAGTGAAGTAAAGCTTACGCAGTAACCTATTAAATTCAATTACGGCTTGCAACATAAAGTTTTGATGAATACATGCAGTTATACGGGAGCCTGGAATAATATGAAATTTTGATATCTTTAGATGCACAATTCTAGATAATTTTTTAATGAATTAAAATCCTCATGGCATTGTTAATACCCGAAAACCAATTGAGCAGTAAAAATAGTTGATTTTTATTACAAACATTTCTCTAACAACCAAATCATATTTATGGATTTGGAAAAGTCCCAATCTAAAAATAAAAATTAATATGAGGGTATTTAATATAAGAAATCTGTCCATCCATCCATCTGGTTTTTTTATGATGTGGCATTAAATTATAAGAGAAACAATTTCTTTCTTTCTTTCTTACTTTCGTTGCTTGTCTCGTCTTGTTGCCATAAGAGCTGTGAAATATTTAATTACACAATAAATTCAGTGTATTTAAGTCTTAATCTTGGCATGAATTTAATCATTCTGTACTTATATAGTCAGTCACACATGAGTGATTCAATTTAATTGTTTCAGCATACAAATGCATAAAAGTCTTCTGCTTATTTCTATGGCGTTTACATGTGGAAAGTGTAAAAGGAATTTACCCTACAGTCATGCTGGCAAAAGGTGTTGATAAAACACACCAGGTTAGATGTTAAATGTTTAATTTGCAATTAATTAAATCCGTTTAACTTAATTAATTGAAGTTTTTTATTCTATAAAATTCATTTAAACAAATCATAATAGTTTATTTAAAGTTTGTATTAAGAAATTAGTATGGATATGTTCCATAAGCACCCATGGATTTTCGAAAAAAAAAACTGGTCTTATGATGTTATTTTGTTGAAGAGCAGTGGTGTTGTTGTGCCGGAACGCTCAGGAACGTCGTTAGGGTACTTCCTTTTTGGATAGGAACGGGTTCCGAAACTAAAGAAGATTTCTGATAACGAGAATCGGTATATACAAGGCCGATCCTGGCGATGTGCAAAAATTGGGGACATCTCCCTCCTCCTGTTGTCAAATTTGCGACATGAGACCTAAAAGAAAACACGCCGACACCAGAATTATCATGGAAAATCACCCCCGTCGTTAAATTTGGAACATGAGACCGTACAGAGCTGCCGTCTACCCAGGATCGAACCTGTCTATGTAATTATTTATACACGTTCCGGTGAAGAGGCTCCATAATTTTGCAATAAAACAATTTATTGTACTCTCCTCATTTACCATACGTTATCCCAATAATTTTTCTAAGCCAATTGCCTTGACAAACCATTACCACAGGATGGTTTGATACTCCATTTTGTTTGAGAGGTCTGAGCTAGGCTTTGAAACTCGCTACTAATAAACCAATAGACTACTAGACTACGTTGACTTTAAGTATTCCCTCTAGATTGCATTAATGCCTAATAGGTTCCAAAAATTTGTTCCATTGATTTATTCTTATCGTTACGGAATCTACATGTTTTGCTCGAGATAAGCCCCGTTCTAAATACGTGTACTCTGGGTATACAGAGTATATTTCTTGTAATTCGATGCATGACTTACATCTCTTCTATAGTAATTTCCTAAAAGAAGTTTGCCTCAAACACACTTGGTTGGAGAAAGGCATTGCCTCTCTTAATCTTCTCTCTTCTTTCTCTCTTCCAGATATCAGCAATGAATCGTTTTTCCGCTACTCATAGCACTCATGCGATTTTGAGTATGAGTGAATCAACAGAATTGAAATTCAACTACTCTGATTCATTCGTACTCGCTACAACATTGGTTTTACAAGTATAAGTAGCAATGAGTATGAGTACAACGTTGACATCAAACTCACAACATTCGGAATATGTATGATTCATATGCCTACTCATTTTGATTCATAAATTTAGAAAACTACTTATAATACTTATAAGTAATTCGAGCGGCTCGAATCGTTCGTACGCGAATCATACTTATTTTGTGCTTCGCGTAAATGTTAAGTAGTGACGAGTCGAAGTCAATCTTATTGTAAAACCCATGCAGGGATGTGTAATCAATAGGACCCGCGGATAAATTAACACACACAACATAAGTGATGTGATGAAATTGGAATACCTATTCCCTTAACTTATAGAATATCAAGTTAATCCGCAAAATAATTTTCTATTACAATGTCCTCAATGTCCTGAAAAATTAATGGAAGAGGAAACCGCGGCGAAATGACGTTCTTAAGGTTTTTGTTCTCAGTCTGATGACCGTATTTAAGAAATTTTCATGAAAAACTCTAAATATTACATGCGTACAGGGTTGCTGATATGTACTGCAACCAACTTCAGGTTGTTATCATTTGTAAACCGCTCTTCTAACAGCTGTCACTGGTTCATTTTATCATTTACAAGCTTACAACAGCATTTTGATCTATTGCATCAGAAAAAAGTTATTCGTGATGGAATTCAAGCGTGATAGTGTGATTGCTTTATATTTCGCTGGAGAATCACAGGTGGCTATCGTTAGAGCCCTCCAGCATTTAAATGTGGATAAATCTTTATTTCTCGTACCATTGCTCGTTACCGTGATACTGGCAGTGTTGTACCCGCGTCCAAAAAGTGGACGAAAAAAACGGTAACAACACCAGAAATGATCCGAAAAATGAAGGTCAGATTTGATCGAAATCCACCGCACACTCATTGAAAATTGAGCTTGGGCTAAAGCCATTGAAGTTCCAAAAAGTGCAAGAGCTCACCGATAGACTAAAACAAGTTAGACTGGAAAGAGCCAAGGAGTTATTTCGCTTGTACGAAGGTGGCCAGTTACTGAATTTAGTTTTCTGCGATGAGAAGCCATTACAAATTCTGAACAAACAAAATGATGGGGTTCACTTACCAAAGAAGGCGGCTGAAAATTAACATCTGCGATTGGCCACCAGAAGTCAATCGCCGCCGATGGTAATGAAGTGGGCCGCCGTAACGACCGATGGTCGCTCCGCGTTCGTATTCATCGACGGTGGGGTCAAAATAAATGTCGAATATTATCGGGAAAATGTCTTAAAGACAGTATTGAAGCCCTGAGTAGACAAATGTTTTGGGCGCAGGGCATGGACATTCCAACAGGACTCAGCACCACCGCAGTCAGCACGCGTCAACCAAAAATGGCATAAAAAGGATCTTCCTCGCTTCATTTCTACCGCAAAATGGCCACCAAAATCCCCGGATGTCGATCCGTTGGCCCTTTGCGCCTGGGGCATTTTGGAGAGTAAGGTTCTCACTGAAAATACCAAAGCGTCGATCGGTGCTTCGCCGGGAATGGGCCAAAATACCGCAGAGCCACTTTCGTGCAGCATGCGATGGCTTTGTCGGCCGTTTGAAGGCCATAATTCGTTCCAAAGATGGCCAATTCGAACAAATCTGAACTGATTCTAAATTTGAAGTTATTTCCAAAATTTTTTGCTTTTGCACATTAAATTTAAAAATAAAAATTAAAAAAATATTGCGCTTTACTTTGTTGCATTATATATCAGCCAACATATACGTGGTTATTACAACTGCTTAGCCTGGATTACAACCTAGTTTCTTACACCACTTATACTTTGTGTATTATTTTATATATGACTGGCGGGAATACTGTTTTTCTAGTCTGATCTACAGATATTTTTATAAACTTTTCATGGTAATTATATTTACTATATATTCTATGCCGGAAATTTTCTGAGTGGGAAGCGCCTATGGAATATTTTTTCACATTTCGTCTTGTTAGAGATTGTCTTGACTGGGAGTTTGAACGCGGCCTGGCACAGTACCTACTAGAATACGACGACTTCAGATATTAATACATACACCATAGGCTACACAATAGCTTTATTAGGCTTTCAGAAATTCTATTAAATCAAAAGACAAAACTTAACTCAAAAATTATAAGGTATTTACCTCCACCTTTATTCTAATGCTTACCTTTAAACGATTATTACTTGAAATGAAACTTTAAACTTCCGTTTGACCTGACGGATTAAATAATTTTTAAAATTTTTTACTCCATTAACAAAAAAATAGAACATGAAACTCGCCCTTACTATTCGACCATTCCAATCGAATTACGGTTGACCTTTTTCAAAAGTTTTGCTTGTTTGACACATAAATGCCACATTTGTAGTTTCAGGTGAAGCAATTTATTTCTTAGTTGAATTCTATTGCTACTCGAATGAGAGTTTTTTTTTATTATTTTTGTTTTTTCTTATAACATCATCGTATCCCTTTAGTGTTATGATCCTTGTATTGTACATATACTAGTCAACTCTGTTGTATTCGTTTAATGTTGTTGTCGTTCCATTGTGTCTTTTACAGATTTCCTTGTGATAGCTTCCTTAAGCATAACCATGTAGCACTTCATCTATACTTACATTCCATTGCAACGACAGTCATACAAATACAGACGAGACAGACAGCCAGAGAGAGTCATAGAAAAACACAAAAGAATGGAACACAAGCTGGTGTATTACAAAAGAAAACAGCAGTGGCAGCAGGTAGCCGTAGCAGCACTCATTTGTAATGGCTAAGCTGGGAATTATGTCACATAACAACTAACAGAGAGGTCATTAAGTTTCTTGTTATGAGGGTTACCAAGTACACAATCAAACCAAAGCAAACCGAATCAAACCCAACCAAAGCAAATCTAACTAACCTAACACAACCATACCATACCAAATCGTATACAAGAATAAAGAACCCCCTACAGGACACAGAATAAAATGTAAAAGAAAATGAAAATAAAACTAAAATAACTGTAATGTGTTGGTTTGTATTTGTATGCATGCAAGTAAATTTTGTGCTTCTGAATTTTTTTTTTGTTGTTTTTATCACACCATCACCAAGTTGTTCGTATTTGTTTAAGTTCAAGGGTTTATTTGTTTGTTTGATTGTATGTATGTTGAAATGTCCATCTCATATTGTAGTTGTATTGGAGATAATACTGCAATGATTATCAATTGAATATCGTAGATGGTGGATAAAAACGGGGGTGGAAAAAAATAACATGAAACAAATACGAAATAAATTGAAATATTTCAAGAGATACTTAGAAGAGAATCTTAATTTAACTGTTTTCTAATAAATGCCATTAATCACGGTCTTTAAATGTGTTGGGATTTTGAGAAGAGTATATGAAATTAAGCTTATGGTAGAGTATAGTTTATCTTTAGTACAAAATATTTTAGTTTTTTATATTAAAACTATAGTATAAACATATAAATGACTTTGTCGAACAATTACTGCTATTTTTTAAGCAAGCCATACTTTAGCAAGATAAATTTCAGAAATTGTATCACTGGACGTCTACACCATATACAGTCAAACAGTTTTTAACGAATTCATAATACATAATTGGCATTACAACCCTTCAGTCAGGATTACGGACCTAGCTTCTCACACCACTTATGTTGTGTGCGTTAATTTTATACATGAGTGGCGGGACCTGCAGTTTAAATAAGTCGACTCCGACGACAGATTTTTTGGGAAGCTTTACATGGCAATTTTACTCTCAGAGTCTTTGCCAGAAATCTGCTGAGAGAAAGTCGCCGAAAAATATTTTTCGTTTTGATGTCTGACCTGGGATTCGAATTCGGGCCTTTTGTCTAATAAGCCAACACACTACCCACTAGACCACGGCGACTTCAACGAACTCAGTTATAACAAATTTTTTTATTACGTACATATTTTCAAGTCCCAACGTTTTAATATCAATTTTCATACAAAAACCTTCTTTATTACGAACTCGTTTATAACGAATCCTTGGTTAAAAGGAACTACTTTAAATGGTCCCAGTAATTAAATTCTAAACATTTTCCATTTTTTATAACGAACCCTCAGAAATAACTTTGAAGCGTGGCAATAGTCTTTACTTTTATTTAATATGGCAGCATTACTTATAACTTAGGATCTTTAATCAGCTGTTAGATAAGAAGAACTACACATTTTTTGGTTTTTTATAAAAAAACTTTTTGTTTTTAAGAAATGAAAAAAAGTTCTTTGAATTTTATATTTTTTCTATGACTTCATCCCGTTTATTACGAACTTTGCCTATAACGAACTATTTTTCTGGTCGCACGGAGTTTGTTATAACCGGGTTTGACTGTAATGCAAAGTTTTCTGATAGAATATCTACATTTCAATCACGATCAATTTTTCACTCTGTTAACAGATCGAATTTAATGGTGAAAGGACGGACTAGACGAAACTGGACCTCTTTATGAAAGAACAAGAAATTAAATTATGCCTCCAGCTGCCACAGGACCATAATACAGATTTTTTAGAGGTAACCTTAAAAAACAATTAAAAATACATACATACTTGGCGATTACAATCCTACAGTCAGGATTACGACTAGCTTTTCATATACCACTTTATGTTGTGTGCGTTAATTTTATACACGAGTGGCAGGACCTACAGTTTTAAAGTCGACTCCGAACGACAGATTTTTAAGAAGCTTTCGTGGCGTTTTTACTCTCAGAGTCTTTGCCAGAAATCTACTGAGAGGAAGTCGCTGAAGGAATATTTTTCGTTTTGATGTCTGACCTGGGATTAGAACCCGAGCCTTTCGTCTAATAAGCCAACTCAGTACCTACTAGACCACAACGACTTCATAAATACATTATTACATAAACAACACAGCCCTGGGTTTGCATAAGATGGCTCCAGGGGTTTCCGAAGGCATTTTTGGGCAAAACTTTCCATCACGTCAGTTTTCGAAAAATCCGAGGAATCCGTATTTAATAATTTTTAATAAGGCAACTCACTTATATGGCAGGCATATCTACCCTGAGATCAGCAGGGAATCGTTTTTCCGCTACTAAGCACTCATGCAATTTTGAGTACGAGTGACTGAACTATATTCAACTACTCTGATTTTTTCGTACTCACTACAACATTGATTTTTAAGTGTAAGTAGCAACGAGTATGAGCACAACGTTGACATCAAACTCACAACATTCGAAATATGTATGATTCATACGCCTACTCATTCTGATTCATAAATTTAGAAAAATACTTATATACTTATAAGTTATTCGAGTGGTTCGAATCATTCATCAAAATTTACAATCTTTGTTGTTTTTTGCATATACAAACAAAGAAGAAGGAAAGACAAAGACAACAAGCAAAGCATACTCACAATCTTCTTGTGAGTATTGCAGTCGTGTAAATATTAAATAGAGACGAGTCGAATAACGTTAAGTATGAATACGGCGAGTACTTCCAACTTTGAGAATGAGTAGTATGAGTATCATATTAAAATAAGTATGAATGCGTATAGGTAATAGAGAAGTATAAGTATGATTTGAATCTACTCATCGTTTTCGAATACTCGTTGCTGATCTCGGATATTACTAAGCCAACTCCTATGGATGTTGTGGAACACATTCTGGAGCCCTTGAATGTAAACAAGGAAACGAAATGCATGAACATTTTTAACATAGTATTCACATTTATATAAAACTCCTCATAGGATCATAAATAGGTTATCATAATATTGGAGAGATGTAGAACCTACGATATTCAAATGGATGGCAGAATTCTGTACATGAGAAATAAAACGTGATAATAAGGTTCAAACCATAATGTGAGACAATGGTTGTGGATGAAATTGCCTCGATTAA
>JABZEU010000445.1:0-10050 GCA_014635995.1 Sarcophaga peregrina
ATCGTCGTCATCTTCATTATGACAAGAAAAATAATAAAAAAACGTCCATACGTCCATGATTGACAGTTTTATGGAAATCGTTTCATCCCCCTTTTTTTTTCTAGTATTCAAACATATTCATTTCTTAATACAACAAAAACAACAAAAAAAAACTTAGAAATAAGAACTTCAAACAAAAGACTTAAGCGACAAACTTCCATTCCATTAGTATTGGAATTTTTGCAATTTTTGAGCAAAATAAAAAAAAGTTTGATGTCTCCATACCATGTGTTGTAATTCAATAAATAATATTTAAACCGCCATCTATCATCAATCTGTCATTATAAAAGATTTATTGATTTATTTATTTTAATTAAAAATTATAAAAAAAAAATATAAAAAAAGGGCTATGGAGATGTGTTAAGAGATGACATTTGATATCTATTAGGCCGATATTTTAACAAAACATTAAAAAATTTTGGCATCTGTTGTTCTAGTAGTAAATATTCGGAGATGGTTTTGCATTCGTACTCCCATAATAAAGAGTTTCTGTCCCATAGTGCAACAGATCTGTGCAACAGATTCTATTGGACTTTTGCAGGTGTTAGCGAAAATAAGACCCATTAAGCCTGTGAGTAGGTTAATGGGAGACAAGTCTAATATGAGATTTATTAGGAGGCATCTGGCCTGATGAAGTGATAATAATTCCCTCCCCAATTGAGCCCTAGACAGCACAAGTAAACTCTATGTTTAGTCTTGCAAATTTGGACTGTGCAAAAAAGAAGGTCTTTAAAAATTAATCAGATTTACTTGACAATTGACATTGACATACAATCAATTTGGCTTTGGGCTCATTTTAAAGACAATAGCGATGTTTTTAGCACGTCAGTGTTTAGTTCTACAATTTTTCAAAAATGGCCAAAAACGCAATTTTTAGGGGTTTCAACCCCCTTTTTTTGAACCTAGATTCGTGTTCCGCAAAATGCCTTCGGAAACACCTGGAGCCATCTTATTTGCAAAGCCCATGCAGGGCTGTGTTATCTATAATCTTTCTATGATATACAGTAGAATCAAGGATGCATATGTAGAGTAACGGAAATATTCGGGCCCGTTGTGAAATATTCAATTTAGTTGCTTCCAATTTTTATCGTACCATGGTACGATACTAAGAAAACTTAGTACTAAGAAAAGAGCATGGGGCAGACCAATACTATTCTGCTACTACTATTGTAGTCGCTAGCTGAGCACTCAGATGATAATCGGTTGGCTCGAGAGACCCGAAATAAAAATGTTAAAAAATCACTGTCTGGAAAAGCAGGGAAAATAGAGCCACCCTCTGTTGAATCCGAACTCATGTGGGAATTCACAGCAATAAGCAGGTAGATGAGTCTACAAAGAGATAAGCTTCCACGCCTGCATAAACATTTCTGTAGAAAATGAAAAGGAAAGATCTACTTTACGAAAGAAAATGTATAAGGAGGCGAGGATAGTTCTCAAGCCGATTCTAATTAGACACAATCTAAACTTTTGCTAGATAATTGCAGAGGGAAGATATCTGAGTCTTGCAATAATATACAGCCTTCAGATCGAGCATTGGAGACTGCAAGAACATTGTACAGCATAGGAGTCATTGTATACCTAAAATACATAATTTTCGTGACGAGGAGAATGAAAACATACAGGAAACCTAAGCAACGAAAAAGCATTTCCGAAGAATACACAGGGGATACAATATTTCCAAAAGGAATCTTGCTATTGCAATATGAATTAGATTAGAAAGCTCAGCCGAAAATTTTAGAAAATAACAGGTTAAAAACTACTGTCTTCTAATAGCAAGCGCAGGGCTCTGACTCATGAGGTGAAAAAGTGTCTCCTCTTCCTTCTTAGACTCACAGCTCCTGCAGAAGTCATTTCTAGGAATGCCAAGTCTTTCGTCATGCCTACCAAAACGCCAGTAGCTCGTAAGAATCGCCGATGTTAGATGGATGGCCATGCGGTTTAAGGAGAGAAGTGAGTCAATCGTCTTCCGGCAGAGTCTAACAATATTGTACGTAACGTGAACCAACAAAATTCAAATTATCTGAGGTAATCGGAACATCTATACCCTGTAAATTTTCTAAAGATGTCGCCATATCCCGGAACCCATATAAGAGTTACATTTGATTTTCTCTGAGAATTCCTCAGTATTTATGGACAAGAACGATCGTTAAAACTATGTTCGCTAAGGACTTAAGCGCAGTCTTGCATGTCTGAATAAATCAAGAAATTTCCAAGGTTTTAAAATTGCCATGACTAATGGATTAAATTGATACACGACTTCTTTGGAATGCAGAACTAAGCTATTATACTATGTTTGTCGTACTGAGGTCCCCGTAGTCTAGTAGGTAATGTGTTGGCTTATTAGACGTAAGCACCCGAGTTCAAACCGCAGGTGAGACACCTGAAAATATTTCTTCGGCGATTTCCTCAGCAGATTTCTAGCAAAAACTCCGAGAGTAAAAAAAATTTGCCATGAAAAGTTTCTTAAAAATCCTGTCGTTTGGAGTCGACTTTAAACTGTAGGTCACGCCGCGCATGTAAAAAATTAACTCACACAACATGAGTGATGTGAGAAGCTAGGTCGTAATCCTGACTAAATCACCTGACCTGTAATCGGAATGTGCGCTGTGTGTCTAAATGATATGCAAATGAGGACTGCAAGCAAGGAATGCAGTCTCCAACAATGACCCTGTATGCCGGAATCCATAGAGCAGTTATATTTGAATTACTCGGCATTCATGAACAAGGACGGACATTACAACTACGTTCGTTAGAGATTTAATCGTAGTCTGCCTGTCCGAGTAAATCAAGAGATTTTCAAGGAAATCTTGCCGCTTTCAAAATTGCCATAACTTCGGTTTGAAAAAAACTATGCCAGTATATTGTGTTTAATGCACGGAACAGTGGTGGTTTTTTTTACTTCCGAAAATTTATTTCTATAAAGGTCTGTAAGAAATATTTTAATTGCGCTGATTCAAAGAATATAAAATGTATGTACATATAATATAATGTACAGTCACAGAAAAAAAGTCTACATACACCTTTGTACGTATATTTATTAATTTTTTTTATATTTTACTAATTATTTCTAGGTTGTATTAAATGTAACTGCTTTAAACTACGCTAAAACACCTTTTTTGATTTGATAAAAATCACCGGAAAATAAGTCTACATATAGCGGTGTATGTTGACTTTTTTCTTTGACTGTATGTATTCTAGTTCTATTGTATTTAAACATTTCTTTAAAAAAAACCTTTTGCCTTCTGTTTCTGAATAAAATTTCTTTTCGATTTGATAAAAATCACCGGGAAATAAGTCTACATATAGCGGTGTATGTAAGTTCTACATCTAGCGGTGTATGTAAACTTTTTGCTTTGAAAATTTCTTAAAAAAAACCTTTTGATTGCTGTTTCTGAATAAAATTTCTTTTCGATTTCATAAAAATCACCGGAAAATAAATCTACATATAGCGGGGTATGTAGACTTTTTTCTTTGACTGTATGTATACAATATTCTAGTTTTTATTGCATTTAAAATTTTTTTAAAAAAAAACTTTTTGATTTTTGTTTCTGAATAAAAAATCTTGCTGAACCAACATCTTCCATTCTTGTAAGAAAAAAAAAAACGTGTTAACAATGCTAACTTTATGGCTATTGTCTGTTTCTACAAACAAACGAAGACTTTGTTTGGGTTTTCTTTTGTCTTGCCATCTATTGTACAATCCTTAAATAAATAATTCATAAATTAAACTTTGAAATGAATTACAAGAAATCATATTTCATTCACAAACTAATACGAGTAATTCTCATAAAAATACTTAAGTTTTTATAGAAAAAGAATCAAAATGATAAATGAAAAATAAAAAGAAACCACTTACCTTTAAAGTGTTTGAGATTTTGCCTGCTCTGGCAATGGCTGTACCAAATGTGGATGGGGCAATGGCAATTGAATTGGATTCTGGTACAACAATTAAAAGGCCAAGCAGAACGAAGGTTAATAGTTGTGATATCATGTTGTTACAAAGACAAGGTTTAAAAGCCAACATTTTGTTTTTAATTTTTATTTTTTTATTTTTAACACTTAATTATAATATTTGTTTAAATGTTTTCTTTGTTTGTATGTTGTAATAATTTTAATTTTATTTTATTTTTTTTTATAACAATTACACTTGTTTTCTTTAACTATTTAACACCATTTGTAGCACACAAAGATTTCTTTGAATTCTTTTTTTTTTTTGTTGTTGTTGCTTTAATAAAATATAAATTAAAACAAATTATATTTTTAATAATTTTAACACAATATTTAATTTTTTTTTTTATTTCATTTCCATTTTTTGTTTCTGTTTCTTATTTCTGTTATGGTTTCAATCAAAACCATGGCTTAAATTAATTCTTATGGCTTTAAAATATGTTTTCTAAATTTGCACAGTTATTTTGTTAGTTTTTTTCTTTTCTTTAAATTTAAATACATTAAGAGCCTTTGTTTTGATTATTTTAGCCAAGACCATAACATTTGTGCGGTCAGGGTCTTTTGTTTCTTAAACCGAATGTCAACGTGTTTTAAGGTCTCTTTTATTTCCGAGTTTAACGGTTTTGATTGGCAGAAATTTATGAAAATTTCTGCTGTCTGTCTAGCTTAAAATGAGCTTTTAATTTGTGTTTCATTATCGTTAAGCCTTTTTACGTTTTGTTTTTGTTTGTTTATTATTCATTAAACAAATTAGAATTATTTAAAAAATTTTTTTTTGCTTTTATTTAACAAATTTAAACTTCAAATGCTGCCTTTGAATGCTTAGCCTATAATAATTTTGTTTTTTAAATTGTCTCCGTCTTTATATATATTTTTAAGAGATTTTTAAATAACAAATTTTTTTCTAAATGTATTAGAAAAAAAAATTTTTTTTTTGCTTAAGTTGCTAAAAGTTGTCGTAGGTCGTCTGTGTTTTTTTTATTATCATCGAATTTTAATTTCTTTTGTTTTTGTTTTCATAAATATATGCACATATATGACAAGATCTTGTTTTCTTTATTTTTATTTGACAAACTATAATTAACTTTTGATTTATTTGGTATTCAATAGTCCAGCCAGCCTATAACAAATGACTTAAGAAACAAACCTGTTGGTTTGTAGAATCATTCTACTTGTTTTGGTAATATCAACCAAAAAACAAAAGACTTAAGCAACAAAATTGCTAATTAATATTCTGTTTTCCTTTATTTTTTTCCATTTATTTTTACTTCCTGCTTATTTATTAGGGAAAAATATTTTTTTTATGGAATTAATTAGCACACACAACAATAAACCAAAAATTGTATTAAAATTTTAAAAATGTTTTTAAGAAAAAAATCTCAAACATTTGCTATGGAAAATTTTTATGTATAGAAGTCTATTAAAGTAGTAAATTTTGATTTCTTCATTTATTAGGTTTTAAAATCTATTCAATTTATTCAATTTTTTACGTCAAGTTCGCTTTATTATAATGTTGTCCCAACAGCTCCAAAATGAAAGCATTGTTTCCTTATTCAGAATGTTTCATTCTTACACTTTTAAGCCTATTATAAAAAGAGTTTCATATGGAAAATGAATTATACTATGTTCACGTATACACCTTTCTTGCATAAATTGCAATAAATGCCAATATTGATCTCAATATTTCTTATATAATCTCAATTAATTATTGCTCAATTAAATGCTAATTGTTATAGTATTGAGCAAAACTTTAAATCATTTTATAAGTATCCGAACACTTCCTCTTAATATTTGACAATTCAAATATCAATAACGACAATCAAAAAACAAAAAAAACAAAAAAAACAAAACAAGAAAACAACGACCAAACAAAAACAATATTGTTGAAACAAGCAGCTGTTAAATGAATATTGAGTAAGCTGAATATTGCGTATATATATATTATACCTGAACGGTTAAAATATTGTTCTCAATTAACCGAATATTGGCTCAATTAAATTGCATATGTGAACATAGTATTATCGATTCTTAATTAATATTTACAGAAAAAAAGAAAATAAAAACCACTGAGAATTTATAGAACCTGTGATGTAGGTAGAAGGGCTTGAAAATATGATATTTTCTAATGAAAAATTGTTATGGTTCAATAATATGTAAACCAACATATTTATCGATTGTTTTAGAGTGCATATTACATTAAGTTTCATCCGGAAGTCGAATATTTCCTATACGAAGAAAGGATCAACACAATACCATGAAATTTACTATAAAGTGTTCAGCCAAAGATGCTAGAAAATGACATGGCATTGACACATGAGATGAAAGAAAATCGCTTACTACTAATCAGACCTACATACACATACATAATTGGTTATTACAAACCTTCGGTCAGGATTACGGCCTAGCTTGTCACACCACTTGTGTGCGTTAATTTTATATCTGAGTGGCTAAACCTACAGTTTAATGTCTGTCCGAACGACAGATTTGTGAGAAATTTTTTCAGGGCTGGTTCATTTACTTTCAGAGTTTTTGCCAGAAAGCTACTGAGAACAAATTGGTGAAGAATTATTTTTTTTTTTTGTATTTTGTTTTGTTGTCTGACCTGGAATATGAACTCGGGCTTTACGTCTTAGCAGCCAACACACTACCTACTAGACTACGGCGACTTCAACCTGGAAGTTGAATGTTTCTCTTACAAAGGATAGTTCCATACAATAGCATTAAATTTATTATAGAGTCACAAAGGACAGAAAATGAAAAGGACAGGGCATTAGCACATGAGATAAAAGAACATCGCTTATACCCCATCATAACTACTTAGTTGAAACCGCAATACAGCAATGGATAGACATGCCATTTAAAGCCTAAAGTCAACTTGTGATCAAAGTAGCTGACTAACTGCACACTCTATTGGTATTTGCACACCACTTACCAAACATGATCATCGTAAAAAGGATTGGTTTACCCTGCCATCATAGAGCTAGCTTGTAATGTCAAACTCCCAAATCTTAGCCACCCGATTTTTTTTTTAAATTTTCACTTTCTTTACCATTCTTATACCCAAATCCACTAGGGTAAAGTATTCGGGTGGGGGTATATGGACACCACATACAATTCCAATATAAAATTTGTAAGCATAGTAAAGCATGGTAAGAATTGATGCCTAAAGCACACAACGAGCTTCTTTTTATAAACTTAAAGGCCAGAGTGTTTTCCAAAGAATAGGTGTGCATATCACACAATGCCCAGATTAAAGGCTTTAAAATCTCAGCAGCTTCTCTAAAAGTTCCTCCATAATAATATTTAGCAGCAAGGACTAGAAAACATTAACTCGCGGTGCACCCCTATTGTTAGAGCTTAAATGAAATGACCATTTAAAACAGCAAATCACTGTTCGAAAGAAACCGCCTATATTAGTGATGGTTTACACCGCGACAACTGTAAAATATAAAGCAAGGGAAACTTGAGATCACCGTTTAAATCGTTATTTTATAAGAAATTACTTCCAGCTCTGTTTCTATATAATATGGGATGATCGGAATATGATTCGCATTCTGTGGACATTTTAATAGATTTCATTTGGAAATGTATAGGACGATACAGCGCCTTTGTAAGAAATATTTCTCCCAACGATAACAAAGCCCTGCATGGGTTTTGCAAATAAAATGGCTGCAGGCGTTTGCGAAGGCATTTTGCGCGCTGAACATCAGGTCAGGCTTTCGAAAAAAAGAGGCTAGAAACCTTTAAAAATAGCGTTTTTGGCCATTTTTGAAAAATTGTAGAGCTAAACACTGACGTGCTAGAACCATCGCTATTGTCAATTGATCTTTGCTCTTTAAAATGATCCCATAGGCAAATTGTTTGCATGCACCCTTGAAGTAGGGGACGGGTTTATGTCAAGGGGTGTAAGAGAAAAAGAAACACATTACGAAGGTCCTAGAAAATTAATCAGATTTACTTGTAAATTGTTACTCAAGGATTTTTGGGGTCGGTGATCTTCATTCAAATTTAAAAAATTAAAAATGGCAAATTAAATTAATTAATTTTTATAAACCTCGACAACCATATTTTATTGAATTTTTTAAATCTGAATGAAGATCTGTTCAAGTAAATCTGATTAATTTTTAAGGACCCCTTTTTCTTGAAAACCTGACGTGATGGAAAGTCTTTAAGATTCGTGTTTAGCACGCAAAATGCCTTCGGAAGCGCCTGGAGCCATTTTATTTGCACAAATTTGCAGGGCTGTGTAATTGGGAAATATGAACGTAATAGAATCTTGCAAATCGCAGTATCCTGGTCTAGTATATAAAAAATAAATATTCCACTTATTAGATCATCGCGATTAAAAATGTATTCCATAACAGTCAGTAAATAAAGCCGCTTTTATATCTCTGGAGTTCGCTGCGAAAATTATTTAAACTTCAAAGATTCAACAAAAGCGATCGAAGAGATCAGCCTCAGCAAAAAAAAAATTTTTAAAATACGATCCTTTATTTGAGGAAAAAATATAAAAGTAAGCCAACTTTTGAGAAGGGAAATCAAATCGAAACTCTAGTTTAAATAGAAAGTATTTTTTTGATGATGCAAAATATTTTTAAAAGCCCTCCAATTGTCACATATTTTCTGTTGTTGACTTTCAATTAACTGCCGCCCTCTGCGATGTGTTAATTTAAGCAGCATGAATACATAATCGTTAAACAAACTAAACTAAATCACAAAATCGAGATAAGTTAACATGAAAGAAATTCATGTTGTTTTATTATTAAACAATGCCAACCCAACAATGATTTTATAAATGAAATGGAATTTTTAATTTTTAATTTTTTTTTTTCATATTTTATAATCGCAACAATACATTTTCGAAGCTTACATATTATGAATGCCACAATAGAGCAGTGGAGCAATAACCTACTTCGTCTACCACAAAAAGCAGACTGAATGGCTGTGTTTTTTATTGTTTTTTCTTTTATTTTTTTAGTATAGAGTAGAGTAGAGTAGATTATTAACATACAGCCTCTCATAAGAGATTTTAAACGAAAAACAATTACAAAAAGAGATCAAGTGGTTAAACGAGATTTTTTTTGTCTGCTTTTGTTGCGTTTTGTGTTTTATTTTATTTGCGTTTCCAATTGCATTTTTGTGCAAGAGAAATAAAAAAAGAAGCAAAAAACAAAGATAATAACAATGCCATGGAAATACTTGCACTTTTGTTTTCTAAATGAAAGTGTGTTTCTGTTGTTATTGCACAACGACTCGAGCATTTGAAAAAAATATGAAAACATCTTTTTTTTCTAAAAAATTCTAATTGTTTAACAAAAACTTCTTTAAATTTGTTTTAAAAACAGATATTTTATTTATATTTTTTATATATTCATTCAGAACAACCGATATATTCATTCTTTGTTTTGTCGTTTCAAGTCTACATCTTGTTGTCCTTGAATTTGAACTGTTTCTCGTACTGTCGGTTGTTTGAATTTTTTAAAAATGATGTGTGTTAAGACCAATGTTGTTAATAGATTTGAAAATAAAGTTAGTAGCCTTAGCTTGTAGGTTCCATTTACAGGCAAGATATTCTTTATTGTATAGTAAGATATTGGTAAGTTATATATGGTTTTCAGGGCTTGTTTTGTAATCTTTGGAGATACTGTAATTCTATACTGTTCTTGCAGCTATAAATCGTTATCAAATAGTTTAAATGGCTTTCGATTAATGTCTGATAAACCATCAAATTTTGGTTCTCATTAAATTTGTATTTGAATTTATATTTATAGAATTCCTATTACTGGATATATTTTTGACTTAATACTATAAATGTGGAGATTCCACTACAGGTTGCTTTGCAATAAAATTCCTAGATATTTTATAGATTCACACTCAAAACCTCTTCTCCATTTACAACGATGCTAAATGTTTCAGCATTAATACTTGAATATGGCATAAATTGGATGATTTTAGTTATTGACGTGTTAATGATCAATTTATTTATACTTGCATATTCAAAAATCATGTCTGCATCTTTTTGCATGTATGCTTTTAACGTTGTCTTATTTCTATAAGGGTAAA
>JABZEU010000446.1:0-10049 GCA_014635995.1 Sarcophaga peregrina
ACAGATTTATTCCAGTGACAGTTCAATATATTGTTTACAAGCTTACAAAAGCATTTTGATCTATTCCATTCAGGAAAAAAAGTTATTCGTGATGGAATTCAAGCGTGATCGTGTGATTGCTTTATATTTGGCTGGAAAACCACAGGTGGCTATCATTAGAGGCCTCCGGCATTTAAATGTGAATAGATCTTTAGTTTCTCGAGTCATTGCTCGTTACCGTGATGCTGACAGTGTTGCACTGTGTCAAAAAAATGGACAAAAAAAAAACGATAACAACACCAGAAATGATCCGAAAAGAGTAGTATGTTTATGGGGTTTCGGGGCCACTTTTTCCATACAAATTGGGAGCATGCATAGCTGGGAGTTATGAATTGATTTGTGAAATGAATTGTATACGATTGGTCTATAGGTTTGTAACATGTATTCTTTGTATGTTGTGAAAAGGTAATGCTTTTTAATGTGTGTGTGTTAAAATTTGGGAGCATGCATAGCTGGGAGTTATAAATTGAATTGTGAAATGAATTGTGTACGATCGGTCTATAGGTTTGTAACATGTAATGTGTGTTGTTGTAGTTTTTTTTATGTTATAAGAATATATAATTTTAAACTGATAAGAAAGATATGTCACAGCTGCACATCTGCGTTTTTTTTAATAAACATATTTTTAATGTAAACAAATTTAAAAACGCATCATATTACAGTTTTTATTTAAAGTATAAAGAATTTTAGATGTGCTTTTGTTAATTTACTTTTTATTTATTTTTTTATATTATTTAATGTTGAAAAAATAGAAATATAGTTATACGTGTTGTTGTTTTTGTTTTAATTGTTGTTGCGTGTGTGTTAAAATTTGGGAGCATGCATAGCTTTAAAATAATTAAATCGTTGCAGAATTGTGTGTGATCGATCTATTGTATACGCTTTGCATATAGATGTGATTAATGTTGAAATTAAAAGAATGTTTAAAATTTTGAATGTGGTTTTGTTAATTTAATTTTTATTTATTTTTTTTATATTATTTAATTTTGAAGAAATAGAAATATAGTTATACGTGTTGTTGTTTTTGTTTTAATTGTTGTTGCGTGTGTGTTAAAATTTGGGGAGCATGCATAGCTATAAAATAATTAAATCGGTGCAGAATTGTGTGTGATCTATTATATACCTATACGCTTTGCATATAGGTGTGATTAATGTTGAAATTAAAATAATATTTAAATAGTTCTCTTATTTGTTATAAAAGGGCATTTATTAAAATTAAAAAACATATTTACACCTTTTGTTCAATGCAAAATGCGTATCACGTTACATACTGTCTGGCGCGAGTAAACAAAAAAAATATTTAAAATATTTTTCATTGTGATATTTGATCAGTCGAATTCCTTTATCCATACAATTTTGGGACCATGCATAGTCGTAAAAGACTGTACTCTTTATTTAATTTTTTGGTATATTTTTTTATTGGAAAAATATAATTTTGATAAGGGATTTTAAAGTACGGTTTTCTTAATAATTAATTCGTTGCAGAATTATGTGTGATCGACCTATTGTATAATTGTATGTTTTGCATATAGGTGTGATTAATGTTTAAATAAAAAAATGTTTAATTTGTTTTATTTTTTATAAAAGTACATTTATTAAAAATAATAAAACATATTCTCACAGTTTATTCAATACAAAACGCATTTCGAGTTACATAATGTCTGGCGCATGTAGACAAAAATATATGATATATTTTTCATTGTGATATTAGATCTGCTGACGTATGAAAAATAGGTTAGATTGCGATTAAGTAAGTTGAACACCTGCATAGGAGGACATAAAAGTTGTGGTTATAGCGATAACAGATCATTTTTTATAAAATATTAAACTCAAAAACCCCCCTTTTTCATTGTGATATTAGATCTGCTAATATATGAAAAAAAAAGTTTATTGTTTTGATCGCATGATAACATTGCACTAACATGCGCGAGCATGCAAACGCTGATTCAGCATAATTATTTTCTCATCAAATTGTTTGTAATTGGAGACGATGCAGGTGTGAAGCAAAAATATTAAAAACGCTTACACTGCAGAATTACCTTCACCTTCAGAACACACACCCTGTCCATAACTGAAATTTTGAAATGGTACTGAGTTTTAACTGAAAAAGTACTTTTTTACATCAAAAAGTACGTTTTTGCACCAAATCAGAATTACGATCTTTATTTATTTTGTCTGTTAATGCAGTAATAGTTGAAAAGCCCAAGACATAGAATATGTAATAATAAAAAAAGTTCTGGAAGCATAGCGGAGGTACTGCAGTATTTCTTAAATGAAATAGGACTGAAAAAAGTACAAAAGTACTAAATTTTTCAACTGTGACTTGTATAAAAGTACGGAAAAAATCAACTCTGACTTGTATATTAAAAAAATTTTTGCTATAAATAACGATAGTTGTTAGTTAACAGAAATATTCCTGTTTAAGAAAATCTATTGAACACATCATAAGTTATTAAAGAATAAATAAATAAATTAGAAATGGCTGGCGCTTTTATTTGTCAATTTTGCAGAAAAGTATTCACTCTGAATAGAAATTTAAGAAGGCATATTAGATTATATCATGATGGTCCGTCCACATCATGTAAATGTAAAACTTGTAATAAATATTTTCCAAATCATGCGGAATGGCATCGACACTCACATTCTCACACAGAAGATAACAAAAACAGTGAAATCAGTGTTTATTGCGAGCATTGTGCAAAATATATTCTAAAAACAAATTGGTGTTATCATAAAAGGACAAATAAACACAAACTTAAATGTATTGAGAAATCAAACAATGGTTTGTATGTTGATGGTGTTAAATGCATAAAATCATCGTTCAATAATAGAATTATCACATATTTAGTTGAAAACAATAACAAAAATAATTTAATACCTGAAAACTTTTTAACAGAAATCAGAGACAAAATAATTAAATTATTAAGTGATGTGATTAACAAATATGAAAGCATAAAATTTAACATGGAACTGTTTTGTGAATATATGTTAATAAAGGATAATGAAGACAATTGTATGATTGAAATAAAGTCTCATCAGACTAAAATGAATATTCTTAGTATATATTCAACAAGTGATGACATTCTTAATACTTACAACGAGCAATGTGATGTAATAATTAAAAAGATGAGTGAGTTTCAAGAGCGTGACAGCGGTTGGGCATTAATTGAAATATCACGCCTTGAAATAAACATTAATCAATATAAATGTATAAAAGGTTCCCAATACATTCCCCTACCACCGGAAATACAGAGAAAGTTTGCATGCATTAATGTTCAAAATAATGATGTATATTGTTTCAAGTGGGCTATTATATCAGCATTATATTCAATTGAAGACCATTCATATAGAACAACGTCCTATAATGTTGTTAATATAGAAGATGAAATCATAAGACTAGAAAACAACATTGAATTAAATTTTACGAGCTTGATCTTTCCGCTTCCAGTTAATCAGATAAAAGTATTTGAGACAAACAATCCTGAATTGAGTGTAAATGTGTTCGCATTAGATAATGACAATAATATAGTCGGTCCATATTATTTTTCCCAACAAGAAAAATTTAAGCACATTAACTTACTGCTGTTGGAAGATGGTGAAAAATTCCATTATGTATGGATTAAAAATATATCAAGGTAAACAACTTTATACGTAGGTAATAGTTGAAAACTTGTACTAATCAATTTTTTCCTTTATATTTACAGATTAATTAAAAGTCAACTAACAAGACATCAACATAAGATACATGTATGTAATACATGTTTAATACATTTCCATAATGAACTATCTCTGGAAAATCATAAAAAAGAATGCAATAAGATGGTAACAAAAATGCCTAGTATAGAAAATAGTATGCTTAGTTTTAAAAATTTTAAAAAACAATTGGATGTACCTTTTGTTGTATATGCTGATTTTGAATGTATTCTAGAATCAATTAATGTACAGAATTCAACAAATGTTAAATCAGTACAAAAACATATTCCATTTGCTTATAGTTATTATATTAAATGTTCATATAATTCAGATTTAAATATTTTTAAAATTTACAATGGTAATAATGCACCGCAACATTTTTTTAAAAGCTTAGTTAACGATATTTTAGATATTTACACTGAACATCTAAGTGTTATTAAACCTATGAATTCCTTAACGCCATTTCAACAGATACAACATTATGAAAGCAAGACTTGTCATATTTGTAAAAAAATTTACCAACTAAAGATAAGGTAGCTGACCATTGTCATCTAACCGGCGAATATAGAGGTGCTGCTCATAACAAGTGTAATTTAGAATATCAAATTGCGAATTTCATTCCTATATTTTTTCATAATCTTTCAGCATATGATTGTCACTTGTTTGTTAGAGAGCTTTCATCAATTGAAGGTGATATAAATATTATACCTTTAAATAAGGAACTTTATGTATCCATATCAAAAAGAATTACTGTAAATGAAACACAAACTATTGAGTTACGTTTTCTCGATTCATTTAGGTTTATGCCATCTAGTTTAGAGAAATTAGCAACTTATTTAACAGATAATGATTTAACAATAGTAAAATCAAACTATTCAAATGATGAAGAATTCAGTTTAATGAAACGTAAAGGTGTCTTTCCGTACGACTACTTAGATTCTGAAAATCGTCTCAATGAAACTCAATTGCCTCCCATTGCAGTTTTCTTTAATAAATTAACTAACGAGTCGTGTAGTGTAGAGGATTATGAACATGCACAAAAAGTATGGAAGATATTTAAATGTATAACATTAAAGGATTATTTACTTTTATATTTAAAGGTAGACGTTCTTTTACTTTGTGACATATTTGAAAATTTCCGACAAGTATGTAAAAACATTTATAATTTAGATCCCTGTCAATATTATACTACTCCTGGTTTATCCTGGGATGCAATGTTGAAAACAACTCAAATAGAATTAGAGTTGTTAACTGATATTAATATGTATAATTTTGTGCTTCGAGGTATCAGGGGAGGTATTGTCCAATGTTCTAACAGATATTCAATAGCAAATAATAAATATATTAGTGATTATGATTCTAACAAGGAATCAAATTATATAATATATTTAGATGTAAATAATTTATATGGTTATGCAATGTCAAAATACCTTCCATATAAAAATTTTAAATGGGTTGAAAATTTTGAAAATTTTAATGTTAATAGTATAGAAGAGGATTCTCCATTGGGTTATATATTAGAAGTTGATCTAGAATATCCATCTGCATTACACGACTATCATAATGACTTACCATTTTGTGCAGAGAATAAGAAAATTGAAAACATGAAACAGCGAAAATTAATAACAGATCTAAATGATAAGAAAAACTATATTATACATTATAGAAATCTACAACAATGTCTAAAACATGGTTTGATTTTGAAAAAAATTCATAGAATTCTTGAGTTTAGTCAGTCTGATTGGTTAAAGAAATATATTGATTTGAATAATCATTATAGAACACTAGCTAAACAATTCATTTGAACAAAATTTTTTCAAATTGTTAAATAATGCTGTATATGGAAAAACTATGGAAAATGTTGATAAGAGGAAAGACATTAAAATAGTATGTGAATGGGAGAGTAGAGGTAAAAGACTAGGTGCTAGAGCTCTTATTGCTAAACCTAATTTCCATAGTTCACTCAAAATTCATGAAAATATGCATGCCATCCAAATGAATAGGACTAAAACTGAATATAATAAACCAATTTATATTGGTTTTTCAGTTTTAGAAATATCCAAATGGAAAATGTATAGTTTTCATTATGATTATATAAAACCTAAATATTGCGAAAACCTTCAACTCAATTACATGGATACTGATTCCTTTATTTATGACATTAAAACAGATGATCTATATAATGATATAAAAAATGATATTAGTACACATTTTGATACATCTGGCATATTCTAAAGACAATCCATATAATATTCCGCAAATTAATAAAAAGTATTAGGGATGATGAAGGATGAGTGTATGGTAAAAAGATTAAAGAATTCATTGGTTTAAGAGCTAAGATGTATTCAGTAAAAATTGATAGAGTTGATACCGAAATTAAAAAATTAAAGGTGTTAAACAATGTGTAACTAAAAAATTCAGTATAAATGACTTTAGGATAATGTCTGTTAGATAAAAATTATACTATGACACAACTGTATATATTTAGATCTAAGGTACATCAAATTTATACACAAACTATTAGTAACTAACATTAAGTATTTAGATGATAAGCGATATATTAAAGAAAAATGTATCAATACTAGGCACATGGTGGGACATTATAAAAAATTCTCCATCAACATCATCATCATCATCATCAAATTTAAATGTTATATAGAGAATTTATGCAAGACGATGATGATGAAATGTTTTTTAAATGTAAATGTATAGATTAAGTAGTTTATAAGAATGTAATAGAAATAATAAAGTACCATACATATGTATATATTTGAAAATAAATCAGTTTTTTATTTCTTATCAGATGTAAGAATAATTGAAAATTTGTAGAAAAAGGGAGTAAATTAACATATAGGTCTTGTTTAAAAAGTAAAATGTCAAATTAGTTTTCATTTCATTTAATTTTATATTTAACCAATAAAAAAAATTTTGTCTTCTATTTATACAGGAAACTTTTTTCAGGTATATATTCAAATTATGATAAAACAAAAAACAATATCACAACTTGAAACTTAATCTAAATTTCAAGGTTTTCTTAATCATTAATTTGAATTAACGTTAAAATAGTTTGCTTTAAATATTTAAGAACAACCTTGAACCACTTTCAAGTTTATTTACTCTGAATTGTCTGGGGGTTTCATGTTTCCTGGAATTCTTACACGCGTGACAAAATGCATATCAAAAATAGGGAAAAAATGCATACATGCTGCAGAAATAAAAATAAATAAAAAATTATATGAAGAAATAGAAATATTGTTGTACATGATCTTTAATTTTAAACTGATAGGAAAGGGTTGGCTGGTTGGTGCCTATATAATTTTTTTTTATACATGACGTGCACTTGCGCGGTCAGTTTCTTGAGATAAGAAATTTTGTCATGTTTAATCCTTAGGATACACACGATAAGAGATTTATATGTAACAAATAATGTAACACTTATGCTTGGGGAACATTTATAAATTCTCCATCATCATCATCAAATTTAAATTCATATGAAGAATTATGCAAGACGATGATGATGAAATGTTTTTAAATGTAAATGTATAGATTAAGCAGTTTATAAGAAAGTAAGTGTAAAAAAAAAAAAATTAAGAAAAAATAAAAATGTAAATCTACCTATTTATATACATTCACATTTGTTTTACACATAATAAAAAAAAAAAAATTTTAAAAAAAACATCTTTTTTTGTTTTTTCATTTCAAATTTTGATTCAGTTTAATATTTATTCATTTTTCCTTTGCTTTATATTTGATCTCGATCTGCTTTGCACCTGATCTCGATCTGCTTTATACGACTATCATAATGATTTACCATTTTGTGCAGAGAATAAGAAAATTGAAAACATGAAACAGCGAAAATTAATAACAGATCTAAATGATAAGAAAAACTATATTATACATTATAGAAATCTACAGCAATTTAAAACATGGTTTGATTTTGAAAAAAATTCATAGAATTCTTGAGTTTAGTCAGTCTGATTGGTTAAAGAAATATATTGATTTGAATAATCATTATAGAACACTAGCTAAAAATTCATTTGAACAAAATTTTTTCAAATTGTTAAATAATGCTGTATATGGAAAAACTATGGAAAATGTTGATAAGAGGAAAGACATTAAAATAGTATGTGAATGGGAGAGTAGAGGTAAAAGACTAGGTGCTAGAGCTCTTATTGCTAAACCTAATTTCCATAGTTCACTCAAAATTCATGAAAATATGCATGCCATCCAAATGAATAGGACTAAAACTGAATATAATAAACCAATTTATATGTTTTTTCAGTTTTAGAAATATCCAAATGGAAAATGTATAGTTTTCATTATGATTATATAAAACCTAAATATTGCGAAAACCTTCAACTCAATTACATGGATACTGATTCCTTTATTTATGACATTAAAACAGATGATCTATATAATGATATAAAAAATGATATTAGTACACATTTTGATACATCTGCATATTCTAAAGACAATCCATATAATTTTCCGCAAATTAATAAAAAAGTATTAGGGATGATGAAGGATGAGTGTAATGGTAAAAATATTAAAGAATTCATTGGTTTAAGAGCTAAGATGTATTCAGTAAAAATTGATAGAGTTGATACCGAAATTAAAAAAATTAAAGGTGTTAAACAATGTGTAACTAAAAAATTAAGTATAAATGACTTTAGGAAATGTCTGTTAGATAAAAAATTATACTATGACACAATGTATATATTTAGATCTAAGGTACATCAAATTTATACACAAAATATTAGTAAACTAACATTAAGTTATTTAGATGATAAGCGATATATTAAAGAAAATGGTATCAATACTTATGCATGGGGACATTATAAATTCTCCATCATCATCATCAAATTTAAATTCATATGAAGAATTTATGCAAGACGATGATGATGAAATGTTTTTAAATGTAAATGTATAGATTAAGTAGTTTATAAGAATGTAATATGAAATAATAAAGTACATACATATGTATATATTTGAAAATAAATCAGTTTTTTATTTCTTATCAGATGTAAGAATAATTGAAAATTTGTAGAAAAAGGAGTAAATTAACATATAGGTCTTGTTTAAAAAGTAAAATGTCAAATTAGTTTTTCATTTCATTTAATTTTATATTTAACCAATAAAAAAAATTTGTCTTCTTATTTATACAGGAAACTTTTTTCAGGTATATATTCAAATTATGATAAAACAAAAAACAATATCACAACTTGAAACTTAATCTAAATTTCAAGGTTTTCTTTAATCATAATTTGAATTAACGTTAAAATAGTTTGCTTTAAATATTTAAGAACAACCTTGAAATTTAGATTAAGTTTCAAGTTGTGATATTGTTTTTTGTTTTATCATAATTTGAATATATACCTGAAAAAAGTTTCCTGTATAAATAAGAAGACAAAATTTTTTTTATGGTTAAATATAAAATTAAATGAAATGAAAAACTAATTTGACATTTTACTTTTTAAACAAGACCTATATGTTAATTTACTCCCTTTTTCTACAAATTTTCAATTATTCTTACATCTGATAAGAAATAAAAAACTGATTTATTTTCAAATATATACATATGTATGTACTTTATTATTTCATATTACATTCTTATAAACTACTTAATCTATACATTTACATTTAAAAACATTTCATCATCATCGTCTTGCATAAATTCTCTATATAAATTTAAATTTGATGATGATGATGATGATGATGATGGAGAATTTATTTTATAATGTCCCCATGCATAAGTATTGATACCATTTCTTTAATATATCGCTTATCATCTAAATAACTTAATGTTAGTTTTACTAATTTGTGTATAAATTTGATGTACCTTAGATCTAAATATATACATTGTGTCATAGTATAATTTTTTATCTAACAGACATTTCCTAAAGTCATTTATACTTAATTTTTTAGTTACACATTGTTTAACACCTTTAATTTTTTACTCCAGCAGTACTCAGCACAACCGCACTCAGCACGCGTCAACCAAGAATGACTTAAAAAGGAGGTTCCTCGCTTCATTTCTACTGCGCATTGGTCACCAAAATCTCCGGATCTCAATCCTTTGGACTTTTGCGCCTAGTGTATTTTGGAGAGTAAGGTTCTTACTAAAAATACCAAAGTTCGATCATCCGAAGACGGCGGTTTGCCGGAATGGTCCAAAATACCGCACAACCACTTTCATGCAGCCTGTGATAGCTTTGTCGGCTGTTTGAGGGCCATAATTCGTACCAAAGGTGGCCAATTCAAACAAATCTAAACTGATTCAAAAATTTGATGTTCCTTCCAACATTTTTTGCCTTTGG
>JABZEU010000447.1:0-10042 GCA_014635995.1 Sarcophaga peregrina
TTTATTTTCTTATTAATTGTTTTGAAATTGTAATTGTTTGTTTCAAAACGTGTTTCCACACACCTCCTTTTCAATGTTAAGTGTTTTTCTACAATTAAGTTGTGAATTTTTTTTGTAATTTTTTACTAACGAAGTCATTCACAAAAACATGCAGTTCTCTTCTAATACCTTGTCAATCAAAATTAATCTTTAAACTCCGAATTCACATTTAGAAATCAAAACAAGTGAGAAATTTATTATTCATCTAACCTAGGCGGTTAAGGTCGACACTAGATAGCTCTTCGATCTATCATACATAACTGATCATTGCAAACCCTCTGTCAGGATTACGATCTAGCTTTTCACATCACTTACGGGGTGGGTATTAAAGTTAAACACGAGTGGCGGAACCGACCTTTTAAATCGATTTCGAACAACAGATTTTTTGAAAACTTTTTCAGGGCAATTTTTATTTACTCTCCTGGTTTTGGCCAGAAATTTGCTGAGAGGATGACGTCCAAATAATAGTTTTGTTATATTTCAGTGTGTCGGGCAGCAGAGACCTGCGCCGAGCAAATTTGTCGGCGGCGGCGGCTAAAGTTGAAAAGGTTCGGCGGCGGCTTTAAGTCGGCTGTCAGCCGAAATATGGTAAAGTTTCGGCGGCGCTTTTATTTATTTCAATAACATGCATACAACATTTCCAACATTTATTTAAAGAACAAAAAAGACATGTAAATCCATGTATGAAACATTAACCTCACATAAATGGTCATTACAACTTTTCAGTCAGGATTACGACCTAGCTTCTTACACCACTTATGTGTGTGCGTTAATTTTATATATCAGTGTTGGGGACTACAGTTTTAAATTGACTCCAATGATAGATATTTGAGAATCTTTTCGTGGCAATTTTATTTACTCTCAGAGGTTTTGCCAAAAATTGCAGTAAATTTACTAAATAATCATTGTTATTAAATCGATTATTAAAAATTAGCGACTAAAGAAAAAATTAGAAAAAAAGTAAAATTACACACGAATTACACACGAAGCTAATTACACACATGCTACACGCAGAATCAAAATTTACACACAATATGTGTAATTACACACAAGGAGGAAACACTGGTTTGTTGTGATCCGAAATGACATAAATAAAATGGCCCTGATTGCCACGACCATAGATCTCTGCAGCACATTTGCATAAGCAGACGTGCGTTAGCAAATTGTTCGGAATCTGCATTTTTAGAACTTCCTGACAATAAGGATTTTATTTTGGCATTCGAATTTTAAAATTTTTTTGATTTTACATCAATACCATGAGCACTGAGTAAATGGTTACAGAGGTTTGATGTCGACGCAGATACTCCAAACCTGAAATTATTTCGCATTTTATAACACTTACAAAGCAGTTATCAGAAATAAATATTCAAAATAAGCTAATAAGGCTACTCTTACTTACTTACTTAATTGGCCATAACAACCCGATTAACGGATTTCGGCCTGCCGCAATACATCCTTCCAGGCGCCTCTGCTTCTTGCGCGCCTACGCCAGTTGGTCACACCAATCGATGACAGGGCTTCCTCGACTTGGTCCTTCCAACGGATACAAGGTCGTCCTCTACGCCGACTTCCGCAGATCCCCGCATCAAATACCCGTTTCGCCGGAGCATCCTCCTCCATTCGAACGACATGGCCGAGCCAGCGCAGCCGCTGAATATTAATACGCTGTACAACGTCTATGTCGTTGAGGAGCTCATACAGCTCACTGTTAGATCGGATGCGGAAATCATCGCCAACTCGCACAGGACCGAAGATCTTACGTAGGACTTTCCTCTCGAATACCCTCAAGGCTGCTGCATCAGTTCTTAATAGGGTCCATGCCTCTGCGCCATAAAGAAGCACGGGTAAGATGAGCGTCTTGTAGAGTATTAATTTTGTCGCACGAGAGAGGTCTCTGCTACTCAATTGCCTATTGAGACCATAGTAGCACCTGTTGGCAAGAGTAATCCTGCGTTTTAATCTCCAGACTGACATCATTTTTGGTGGTAACGGCGGAGCCAAGATAAATAAATTCCTTGACTGTATCAAAAGTATAGTTATCGGCCGTAATCTGAGTATCAATACGCCGCACGTCTCTACTTGTCGACAGCATATACTTTGTTTTGCCCTCATTTACTGCCAGACCCAACTTCTTAGACTCCCGTTCAATAGCGCTAAAGGCAGCAGTAACATCTCGCTTGGTACGCCCTATGATGTCGATGTCGTCAGCGTACGCAAGCAATTGGACACTTTTTTGAAAGATAGTGCCATTGCGATGCACTCCTGCCTTTCGCAGAAGACTCTCCATGACGAAGTTGAAGAGGTCGCATGATAAGGGGTCGCCTTGTCTGAAACCTCGCACGGTATCAAAAGGTTCGGAGAGGTCCATTCTTACCTTGACGGAGCTGCAGGAATTGCTCAACGTCATTCTGCATAGCCTTATCAGCTTCGCAGGTATACCGAGCTCAGACATTGCGGCATAAACACGATCCCTTATGGGGCTATCGAAGGCTGCCTTATAGTCGACAAAAAGATGGTGTGTGTCGACTTGTTTTTCGTGGGCCTTTTCCAGGATTTGACGCAGTGTGAAGATCTGGTCTATGGTGGATTTGCCAGGTCTGAAGCCGCACTGATAAGGTCCAATCAGTGTTTTGACGAGTGGCTTCAGTCGTTCACACAATACGCCTGTAAGAACCTTATATGCGATAGGGAGAAGGCTTATACCCCTGTAGTTGGCGCATATTGTAGGGTCTCCCTTTTTCAGGACGGGACAGAGGACACTGAGGTTCCAATCGTTGGGCATACTTTCCTCTAGCCATATTTTGTAGATGAGCTGGTGCATGCGCCCTACCAACTCATTACATCCGGTCTTAAACAATTCAGCGGGGAGGCCATCAGGACCTGCCGCTTTGTTGTTTTTAAGTCGCATAATCGCGACTTTAACCTCTTCATGGCTAGGCGGCGGAATCTCCACGCCGTCATCATCGATCGGGTCCGGAACATCATCTCTAGAGGCGGTATTGATGTCGTCATCGCCCTGCAGCAGAGTAGAGAAGTGTTTCCTCCATAACCTCAGCACCCCTTGCGGATCTGTAACCAGGTTTCCATTCTCATCCTTGCAGGAAGACACTCCGGGCTTATACCCCTCGGTCAGACGCTTAACCTTTTGATAGAATTTTCGAGCGTCATTCCTACATCTGTACATCTCGACTTCCTCACGCTCACGCCTTTCCTGCTCCCTTTTCTTGCGTCTGAAAAGGCGTCTCTCATCCCTTCTCTTCTCTCTGTAATTCTCGACAATGGCTCGCGTAGCAGCAGACTGCAACGTCTTCTTGTATGCGGCGTTTTTCGCTGCAGCTGCCTCGCGGCACTCCTCATCGTACCATTGGTTTCGTTGTGGTGGGCGCTCGAAACCAAGGACTGTTTCCGCAGTAGTGCGCAAGGAGTGGGAGATGTTGGCCCACAGTCCTCCAATGTCGTTGAGATTAGATGGGGATCGACGGAGCTTATCCGAGAGTTGAGCGGAGAACGCCTCTACTGTCCCTTGTGATCGCAGCTTCCTGACATCCAGCTTCCGCAATGTACTAGAGCGCGCCATCCTCGAGGCGCTAATGCGCAATCGGAACTTGGCTGCGACAAGGTAGTGGTCCGAGTCAATGTTCGGACCTCTAAATGTGCGCACATCTAGTACACTGGATACATGCCTTCCGTCAATCACAATATGATCGATCTGGTTGGATGTTGATCGGTCGGGGGACATCCAAGTGGCCTTGTGGATGTCGAGATGTTGAAACCTGGTGCTACATACTACCATGTTACGCGCCGCGGCGAAATCGATCAGCCTCATACCATTGGGGGTAGTGTTCGCGTGGAGGCTGAACTGTCCGACAGTGGGGCCAAAGATACCTTCCCGCCCGACCTTCGCATTAAAATCTCCGAGGACAATTTTTGCGTCATGGGCCGGGCACTTATCATATATGTCCTCGAGCTTAGCGTAGAAGGCATCCTTAACCACATCGTCCTTATCTTCCGTCGGGGCGTGAGCACAAATCAGGCTGATGTTGTAGAATTTAGCTCTGATGCGGATTGTGGCTATTCTTTCGTTCACAGGTGTGAACCCAGAGACAAGGTGGCGGAGTCTCTTATTAACCACAAATCCGCATCCAAATTCGTGCTTATCAACATGGCAGCTGTAGTACACATCGCAAGATGCTAGCCTTTTGCATCCTTGCCCTGTCCATCGCATTTCCTGTATGGCAGTGATGTCCGTCCTACATTTCTTGAGGGCATCCGCCAGCTGGGCGGAAGCGCCCACCCTGTGAAGGGTGCGGACGTTCCAAGTGCCTATTCTTAAATCGTTGTCCTTTGAACGTTTGCCGTGGTCGTCAACTTTAAAGGGGATCTTTTTGAAATTTTGTATATTGGTTTTCACTGGAGGAAAATTTTTACGTGGTGGGTTCCAAGCCCTACGCACAACCCAAATTTAACGTCCAGGGGATTGGACTTCGCTGCACGCATTAGTTAACATCCAGCGGGTGCTAGAATGCCATCCAGGAGGGGCCGCGAGGAGGCTGCGTGTCAACTTGAATACAGCAAGACAAGGATCGTCCTGGTGGTCGCCATGTTGGCCACAGTCAGAAACTTTACCTTGTATGAATTGTTTTGGGAATTCAATACCATTAAAAATAGCAAGGTCGTCATCAGAATCAGATAAATTTAACTCAATTAAATTATTGAAATTTGTAGTTCTTAGGTTCTCCATTTCAATTTTATGTCTTTTAAAAAATTTAACGTAAAGTTAAAAGTGTTACCACATTCACCAAAAACAAGAAAGGGTGTTTTAAATTTCCATATCAAAAAATTAAAAATTTTTCTATTAATGTATCACAAAAAAACTTCAATAATGTATTAAAGTCAAGTAAGACAAAAATATAAATATCATATTTTATATATAATTAAAATTTACTGTATACAATTTTAAAAACATATTTTCATATATTTTAATTTTCTTACATACATAAAACGGCGGCTGAATTTAAGCCGAAACAAGGCGAATAAATTTTCGGCGGCGGCGGCTTTTAAATTTTGTCGGCGGCTCGGCTTAGCCGGCTGTCAGCCGATCGGCGCAGGTCTCTGTCGGGCAGAGATCAGCAATGAGTATTCAAAAAGATGTATAGAATCGAATCATACTCATAATTTTTGATACTTATACACCTTCATACTTATTTTAATATCATGTAACCTCTACTTATACATATTCAGAGTTTGAAGTACTCATCATATTCATACTAAACAACACGTATGATGGTGTTGATTTCGACTTTCCATACATACTTAATTGGTCCTTACAACTCTTCAGTCAGGATTACGACTTAGCTTCTCACACCATTTATGTGTGTGTCGGACATACAGTATAAAGTAGACTCCGAAAGACATATTTTTGGGAAGCTTTTCATGGCAATTTGATTTTACTCTCAAACCTTTTGCCAGAAATCTGCTGAGTGAAAGTCGCCGAAAAAATATTTTCGTTTTGATGTCTGACCTGGGGTTTGAACTTCGGTCTAATAAGCCAACACACTATGTACTAAACTATTGCAACTTAGACTCAACATAACTCAACATATATGTACACAAAGCACAAAATAATTATGATTCGCATACGAACACTAAATTATTCACTAAATGGTTGTGCCTTTGCTCTGCTTGCTGCGCTGTAATTTTCTTTTGTGTCTTAATTCGTAGGCTCTTATGAATGAAACATAAATCGAATAGTATGAGTTTGATGTCAATGTTGTACACATACACATTACAAACTGTATTTATAAATCAACGCCGTAGTGAGTATAAGCGCATCATCAATATTGTTGACTCACTCGTACTCAAAATTTCATGAGTGTTTATGAGTAGCCAAAAAATAATTCATTGTTGATCTCTGTTAGTGTTGGACATGTCTGACCTACGGCTTGAATCGTGGTCTTACGTCTAATAAGCCAACAGAAAGTCTGCTATAAAAACACTTCTGCTGGTCAAATTTCATTGGTTTAACCCTTAGAAGGCTTTCATAAATTTGCTTATGAACTGTTACAATACCGATAAAAAAATGTTTTTTTGGGAAAATTCCTTCATCTCTAGTTTTGTTCAAAAGAAATTCTTTTTTGCATTTGTGATAACGTTAAGACGTTCTTAAATGTGTCAGTTTGTTGAAGAAGTATTATCAAAAGCAATACAAATTTTTATTGACCCAGAGAAATAAAGAAATCTTTAAAATCACAATCAGAATTTTGATAATAAATCTCACATGCTCCTACTGGAATGGGATTTTAAATTATGAGTTGCCAAACTTTATGTGTCCGATCAAAAGCAAACTCAAATTCGTTTTTCGACTGGATATAGTAGATCTCAGCATTCAAAGTACTCATGATGACTGTAAGCAAATTATACGAGTATATGAGTGTCTTTGTGTTTGTATTTTACATTTGAATTCTTATTTTATTTTAGTTGCTGCTGATGTTGTTGTCTTATTTTCAAAGGGTTTTCTGAATTTCTATTTGTTGTATGTAGTTTCTCTCTGTCGCACACACACACACCGACACCGAAACACACACCGACACCGAAAATTGTAGGAAAAAATCGTGACTAATTACAGAAATTAAAACGCTGTAATTTAATTATGTATCAAAGATTTGTTATCGCATGTGGTAGTGGCGTCAGCAGTATCCGAGACGTATGTACGAGTACTTTGTAGTTTGCAAATGAAAAACTCAATACGCCAACGAAACAACAAAATACTCACAGAAAAGACAACAACAATATCGCCAAATAGGAGAAAAAAAATATAAAGAAGCGAAATAAATCAAAAAGCGAACGAATAAACGGCTCCGAAAAAAAATTACTAACGTGGACCGAAAAATACAAAAAACCTCGAAACAACAAATGAACCCTAAAAAGAAAATTTTCATAGAAAAATCAACCAAAAAAAAAAGGAAAAAAAAAACAGAAAAGAAAACGAAAACGAAAAACTAGCAATAGAAAGAAACTTAGTTTTGCATACAAATCAATACGAGAAACCAAACGAACCAAAAGCAAAATGGTCCACAACGAAATGTAAAGAAATTGAAGGCAAAACAGAAGATGAAGAAATTTTTTAAATGGCAGGGTACTGTCAAATAAGCTCTGGCTTCTCTAAAAAAGGAATTTAAGGCAAAAAAAGAAAAATCATTTCTTAAAATTCTCCTGATGATTTTAAAGCTGGGACACACAGCGCAAACATCATATCAAACGAAGGCAAAATGTAAAAATAAGACGATTGAACAGCTGCACTTAGTTTTCGACTTTGGAATCATTTTCTTGGATCCTTGTCTTGCTGTATTGAAGTTGACACGCAGCCTCCTCGTGAATCCTCCTAGATGGTATTCTAACGCCCGCTAGATGTTAACGAATGTGTGCAGCGAAGTGGTTTGTGCGTTGGGCTTGTAATCCACCACGTAAAAACTTCATCCAATGATAATCACAACTATAGCCCTTAAAAAGATTTCCTGATAAGTTGACGACCACGGCAAACGTTTAAAGCACAACGATTTAAGAATATGCACTTGGAACGTCCACACCCTTCATAGGGTAGGCGCTTCCGCCCAGCTGGCGGATGCCCTCATGAAATGTAGGAGGGACATTACTACGATTGATAGGACAAGGATGCTAAAGGCTGCCATCTTGCAATATGTATTACAGCTACCATGTTGATGGGCACGAATTCGGATGTGGATCTGTGGTTAATAAGAGACTTCGCCATCTTGTTTCTGGGTTCACGCCTGTGAACGAAAAAATAGCCACAATCCGCATCAGGGCAAAATTCTACAACATCAGCCTTATTTGTGCTCACGCAGCGGCAGAAGAATAGGGCAATGTGGTTAAAGATGCCTTCTACGCCAAGCTCGAGGCCGTATATGATAAGTGCCCGGCCCATGACGCAAAAATTGTCCTCGGGGATTTTAATGCAAAGGTCGGGCGGGAAGGTATCTTTGGCCCCACTGTCGGACAGTTCAGCCCCCACGCGAACACTACCTCTAATGGTATGAGGTTGATCGATTTCGCCGCGGCGCGTAACATGGTAGTATGTAGCACCAGGTTTCAACATCTCGACATCCACAAGGCCACTTGGATGTCCCCCGATCGATCAACTTCCAACCAGATCGATCATATTGTGATTGACGGAAGGCATGTATCCAGTGTACTAGATGTGCGCACATTTAGAGGTCCGAACATTGACTCGGACCACTACCTTGTCGCAGCCAAGTTTCGATTGCGCATTAGCGCCTCGAGGATGGCGCGATCTAGTGCACTGCGGAAGCTGGATGTCAAGAAGCTGCGATCACAAGGGACAGTTGAGGCGTTCTCCGCTCAACTCTCGGATAAGCTCCGTCGATCCCCATCTAATCTCAACGACATTGGAGGACTGTGGGCCAACATCTCCCACTCCTTGCGCACTACTGCGGAGACAGTCCTTGGTTTCGAGCGCCCACCCCAACGAAATCAATGGTACGATGAGGAGTGTCGCGAGGCAGCTGCAGCGAAAAACGCCGCATACAAGAAGACGTTGCAGTCTGCTGCTACGCGAGCCATTGTCGAGAATTACAGAGAGAAGAGAAGGGAAGAGAGACGCCTTTTCAGACGCAAGAAAAGGGAGCAGGAAAGGCGTGAGCGTGAGGAAGTCGAGATGCATAGACGTAGGAATGACGCTAGAAAATTTTATCAGAAGGTTAAGCGTCTAACCGAGGGTTATAGACCCGGAGCGTCTTCTTGCAAGGACAAAAACGGAAACCTGGTTACAGATCCGCAGGGGGTGCTGAGGTTGTGGAGGAAACACTTCTCTACTCTGCTACAAGGCGATGACGACACCAATACCGCCTCTAGAGATGATGTTCCGAACCCGATCAATGATGGCGGCGTGGAGATTCCGCCGCCTAGCTATGAAGAGGTCAAAGTCGCGATTACGCGTCTTAAAAACAATAAAGCGGCAGGTCCTGATGGCCTCCCCGCTGAATTGTTTAGGACCGGATGTAATGAGTTGGTAGGGCGCATGCACCAGCTCATCTACAAAATATGGCTAGAAGAAAGTATGCCCAACGATTGGAACCTCAGTGTCCTCTGTCCTGTCCTGAAAAAGGGAGACCCCACAATATGCGCCAACTACAGGGGTATTAGCCTTCTCCCTATCGCATATAAGGTTCTTACAGGCGTATTGTGTGAACGACTGAAGCCACTCGTCAAAACACTGATTGGACCTTATCAGTGTGGCTTCAGACCTGGCAAATCCACCATAGACCAGATCTTCACACTGCGCCAAATCCTGGAAAAGGCCCCACGAAAAACAAGTCGACACACACCATCTTTTTGTCGACTATAAGGCAGCCTTCGATAGCCCCATAAGGGATCGTGTTTATGCCGCAATGTCTGAGCTCGGTATACCTGCGAAGCTGATAAGGCTATGCAGAATGACGTTGAGCAATTCCTGCAGGTCCGTCACCATATTAGATGAAAATATTGAAAGTGAAAGTGATTGTGAAAGTGAGGGAATATGAAATGGAAAATGATGAGGCAAATGAAGGAGCTTGGGCAGATGTATTATATATTACGAAGAACAAAATGCAATGGGGTGCAAATCCTTTACCACGTCATATTGGAGCTTTAGCGGAGAATATTAGATTATTACCACCAGGTCCAACACGTCCCGCGGTGTCCAGATGCCGCGATGTTTTGTCTACTTTTTTATTATTTTTTCCTCCGAGAATAATCATTGGCAAATGAAATGATTTAGATAAATCCACATTGCGGGCATATATTGGTGTTCTAATTCTTGCTGGAGTTTATCGGTATATAAAATATTTCTGATCTTTTGTATACGTGAAGTGGTTATTATAATAATTTTGTATTACAGGGACAAAAACGAAGATTTGCGTGGTTTGTTTGACACAAGTTTTGGTAGTCCAATATTCCGGTCTATAATGAGCGAGGATAATTTTCACAT
>JABZEU010000448.1:0-10034 GCA_014635995.1 Sarcophaga peregrina
GTTCATATGCACACACTTTATCTGCTCACAACATCATGTTTTTTGTTTTGTTGTGTGTTTCTTGTTTTTTTGTTTTTGGTTTCTTTCATTTAATTTTTTGTGAAAATGTGAATTCCAAAAAAATCTTCAATAAATTAAATGATAAATTATGGTTTCCGTTGTAGATACTCGTATACACGTACTGCAGTCTGTCAGTCACTCACTCAGTCATTCATATTCATTTCGTTTAGTTTCTCTTCTAGTATAATTAATGAATGTGTTGTTGTTGTTGTAATATGAAACGATACTGAATGCTTTTATTCATTTAAACATTTAAAACATTTCGTTTTTAATTTTATAAATAACATTTGGGGTAAAAAAAATCTTCGAATTTATTTCGATATCAACAAACTAAGCAGACAACAAGTCTTCTTAAGAAGAAACTAAGAATGAAAAGCTTTCAAGCCAAGCTGTTTAGTACTCTACTTCATAAGCAAAGCTTAAATCGATACGTAGGTTTTGTATTTAAATATTAAAAAACCTAAAATTAAAGTCGCCATAGCAGAGACCTGCGCCGAGCAAATTTGTCGGCGGCGGCGGCTGTAATTGAAAAGCTTCGGCGGCGGCTTTAAGTCGGCTGTCAGCCGAAATATGGTAAAGTTTAGCGGGCGCATTTATTGTCCAATTGTTTTGTCCGAAAAATGGCTTTCATATATCCTAAATCTTGGTTGCTCCACTATGTTAAAGGGCATTAGATTCTCTGCAGCACATTTACCAGCAGATGCGCGTTAGCAATTTTTCGGAATCTGCATTTTTAGAATTTCTGGCAATATGATTTTGATTTGGCATTCGAATTTTCAAATTTTTTCGATTTTACATCAATACCACGAGCACGTAAATGGTTACAGAGGTTTGATGTCGATGTAGAAGCTCCAGACCTGAAATTATTTCCCATTTTATAACACTTACAAAAAACAACTTTCAGAAATGAATATTCCAAATAAAATTTCCTAAAAATTTGGCAAAAAGCTAATTGAAATAGGAGTTTCATTATTGTTTTGGGAAAATCTCCTCTCAATTTTTCTTAAATTTAATTCCTGATTAGAAATAATATATGTACCTACCCCTTCAAAAGCATGGGGGCTCATCAAAGCAAACTTTACGCATGTGCTACTTTTCAGCACAGATTATTTCCAATAACCATTTGACAAAATTGTGCCAAACTATTGACCCCTGAAGATTTTTTTTTTAAAAGGATTTGAGCTTTTTAATTTTTGTTTTGGTGACTAGAAATTTTTCGTATTTGTTTATATCATTGTCAGTACCATTAAAAACAGCAAGGTCGTCATCGGAATCAGATGAATTTAACTCATTTAAATTATTATTTAAATTTTGAAAGAAATTTGTAATTTTTTGGTTCTCCATTTTAATTTTTATGTCTTTAAAAAAATTTAACGTTAAGTTAAAAAGTGTTACCACATTCACCAAAAAACAAGAAAAGATGTTCAAAATTACCATATCATGAAGTTAAATATTTTTACTATTAACATATCAAAAAAAGGAAGAAAAAAATTCAATAACGTATTTAAGTCAAGTAAAACGAAATATATAAATATCATATTTTATACATGTTTAAAATTTATTGTATACAATATTAAAAACATATTTTCATATATTCTTAAATACAACAACCGGCGGCCTGAATTTAAGCCGACTTAGCCGAATAAATCTTCGGCGGCGGCGGCTTTTAAATTTTATCGGCGGCTCGGCTTAGCCGGCTGTCACCCGATCGGCGCAGGTCTCTGCCCCATAGTCTAGTAGATAGTGTCTTAGCTTATTAGATCTGAGGTTACGGTTCAAATCCTAGGTCAGAAAATATAACAAATATTTCTTCTCCAATTTCCTCTCAGCAGTCTTCTGACAAACCCTCCGAAGTAAATTAAATTGCCAATATGGAAATAATATCAAATTATATAATCAGTTTAGATTTGTTCGAATTGGCCACCTTCGGTACGAATTATGGACTTCAAACGGCCGGCAAAGCCATCACAGGCTGCACGAAAGTGGCTCTGCGGTATTTTGGCTCATTACCGGCGAAACGCAGTCTTGATATGATCGACACTTTGATATTTTTTAGTGAGAACCTTATTCTCCAAAATTCCTCAGGCGCAAAAGTCCAACGGATTGAGATCCGGAGATTTTGGTGGCCATTATTCGGTAGAAATGAAGCGAGGAACCTTCTTTTTAAACCACTCTTGGTTGGCACATACTGAGTGCGGTGGTGCTGAGTACTGGTGGAATGGTCTGCGGCCGAAATGTTTGTCTGCCTATGGCTTCAATACTGTCTTTAAGAAATTTTCCCGATAATATTCGGCATTTATTTTGAACCCACGGTCGATGAATTCGATGAATACGAGTGGGGAGTGGGTGTTCATGGTCTGCGGCCGAAATGTTTGTCTGCCTATGGCTTCAATACTGTCTTTAAGAAATTTTCCCGATAATATTCGGCATTTATTTTGAACCCACGGTCGATGAATTCGATGAATACGAGTGGGGAGTGGGTGTTCATGGTCTGCGGCCGAAATGTTTGTCTGCCCAGGGCTTCAATACTGTTTTTAAGACATTTTTCCCGATAATATTCGGCATTTATTTTGACCCTATGGACGATGAATACGAACTGGGAGGCACCATCGGTCGTTACGGCGGCCCACACCATTATCTTCGGCGGCGATTGAACTCTGGTAACCAATCGTAGGTGTAAATCTGTTTGGCAAGTAAACCCGATCATTTTGTTTGTTCACAAACTGCTCAATTTGGAATGGCTTTTCATCGGAGAAAACCAAATTTGGTAACTGGTTACTTTCATGCAAGCAAAGTAACTCCTTGGCTCTTTCAAGACTAACTTTTTCTGTACATCGGTAAGCTCTTAAACTTTTTGAAACTTCAATGGCTTTAGTTCAAGCTCATTTTTCACTATAAGTCGCATCCGTTCTTGCGATATGTTCAGTTCACGAGCAATTTTTCTACCACTGCGGCATGAATTTCGATCAAATCTGGCCCTCACTTTTCGGATAATTTCTGGTCTTGTTACCGTTTTTTTTGTCGTCCACTTTTTGGACGCGATGCAACACTGCCAGTATCACGGTAACGAGCAATGGTACGAGAAGTACAAAATATTTTCACATTTAAATGCTGGAGGGCTTTAACGATAGCCACCTGTGGCTATATATCACTATTAAGCTTGAATAACTTTTTTTTTAATGCAATAGATCAAAATGCTTTTGTAAGCTTGTAAGTAACAAAATGAACTCTCACTGGATTAAATTTCTCAGCTGTCAGACGAGCGGTTTACAAATGATAACAACCTGAAGTTGGTTGCAATACATATCAGCCAGTTTAGTTTAGTAGTTTAGATAAACTTCTTCATTTTGAGTTATGGACGCAAGTTATAGACCTCCAGTAGTCTTCGTATAAGATCAAACTAAACATTAGTTAAGAACGATACTGCTCCACGAAGCAATATACATAATTGGTCTTTACAATCCTTCAATTAGGATTACAACCTCCCTTTTGACACCAGTGAAGTTGTTTGTGTTACTTTTGTCCATGAGGTGCGAAACCTACTGTTTAAACCTTCGACTCCGAGCGACTAGGAAAGAAATCTTCTGAGAGGAAGTCCTCTGGAAGGTCTTTAGACATAGTGTTGCCTAACGTATTAAATGTTCATTAGTTATGGATAGCAAACATTACCTTAAAACCTTTTGCAGTTAATGTCACCAGTTTGATTTCGTATAGCGGGTATCTCACTTACTCATCTTACTTGCTCAATTCATTACAATCTTTTAGTTAAGTTTAGAACCTAGTTTCTTACAAAACCCATGTTCTGTGTGTTAATTTTATACATGAGTGAAGGGACCTACAGTCGATAGCTTTTTATTTATCCGTATACATACATACATACATAATTGGCCATTACAACCCTTCAGTCAGGATTACGACCTAGCTTCTCACACCACTTATGCTGTGTGCGTTAATTTTATACATGAGTGGCGAGACCTACAGTTTAAAGTCGACTCCGAACGACAGATTTTTGAGAAGCTTTTCATGGCAATTTTTACTCTCAGAGTCTTTGCCAGAAATCTGCTGAGAGGAAGTCGCCGAAGAAATATTTTTCGTTTTGATGTCTGACCTGGGATACGAACCCGGGCCTTTTGTCTAATAAGCCAACACACTACCCACTAGACCACGGCGATTTATCCGTATAGCTTTCATTAAAAGTCTGGTGATAGGTAGTTGCCGAAAGAATTATTTTATTACGTTCAAATTGGCTGATGACTTTTGTATTATTTATTATTATCGTTAAATCGTATTATCGTTAAAAGTGAAAGTTCTTTCGTCTATGCTCTCTTGCTTTTCCTAACGCTTCATAAATAGTCCTCCCACGTCCAATTTTGAGCCTTAGTAAAGTAATTGCCTATGTAAACCTCTCTTCCATTGGACATAAGCTAATCTAATGCACTTAAATTTCTGATTAAAAGAGACAAATCATTACAAAATTTATTTCCATCATTCATGCCCAAATAAAATTTCAACCAAATTATCTGTGCTACAAATCTAATCAAAATCAATGTGTATGTCCCCTGGAGTTGTAAAGTGTCGTAAAGTCGTTTTTGATGTTTTAATTTTATGATTCCTATTAGATGTGCATACATATTAATAAAAAGCAACAACAAAATAAAAATAGAAATAAAAGACAGCTAAAAAACTCAATAACAATGAATGTGACCTTGAAAACACAAAAACAATAAATCAAACAAATGCTCAGATGCCGATAATAAGGAGTGCGCATAAAAAAAAACTGGACTTACACTTTTCGTTATAGAAATAAAACTAAGTGGTGGATTTTTTTCGTTTTAAATTTCAATTAAAGTAAATAATATTTGAATTCCTTTTGTGTATAAAATTTTTTGTCCTGATAAAGATCTCAGAGCATCCAACTTTTTGAGCAACTTTTCTTCCAGATATGTTAGGGTGTCTTAGAAAAATACGTCTTTGTTTTGGTCGGGAAATCCTTTTATTCTTCCACTTCCATGCTTTCTCTCAATACTCAAAGACTCCTTATATTGTTTTATTCTTCCCATAGGAACTGTTTTTTGGTTAACACCTCCAAGCCTAGCAATCGTTTTTTGTAAGCGGCGCGAATTTCTTTGTAAATTTCCATTATTTTTTTACCACATTCTTCTTGGGTGCCCATTTTCAAAGAACTATTTTTGCTATTGCTATGACTAACAAAAACAATGTAACGGTATTCACTTTTTTCAAATTATGATGCAAATTATAAGCTTAAAAGAAGGCCCATTTTTTTCGTGCGTACTCCTTACATACAAATATGCTCAAACAGATGCCGATGTTATCTTTGGATATGTTTTTGGAAATACCATTAAAACTAAAAAGAAAAACAAAATTTTTTGGAATCATTTCTCATCCAATCGTAGAAGTTTAAGGTGCCGGTAATGACGTCAATTATAAGTCGCTGTTGCAGATGATAATATTGATGTTTAAGATGTTTTTGTGGATTTAAAATATTTCAAAAATTATTGTCGCACCTCGTTTAAGGTGTGTGTGTGTTTTATGAATAAGAATGTTTTGTATTTGTATTCAAAAGTCATGGCAGCAAATCAATCAGAATTACAAATAAACATCGAATTTAACAATAAATGCGAATGCGAATCCGAACAAAAAAAAAATTTTTTTTTTGCCAATTTTTATGGCCAAAATAACAATAAAATTTGAAGTGTAATGAAGAGCATAATCTGCCAGAAATTGAAAGTGTTTTGATTGGTTTGGCAAATAAAAACATAAAACAGGTTGAAGAATTTTTTATTGGCTTTAATGTCATTTTAAAGAAAAATCCTTTAATTTAAATTTTTAATTCACATGGTTTGTGACTCGACTAAGTATCGTATCGCTGTAATTAATTCATATGGATGGCAGTATATTCCAACATATTTATTTCCCAGTGTATCAAACGATATTAGTCAACAATAATTTGTTTTTTGCTTATTGTTTATTAACTTTTTAAAACTTAAATGTGCAATCATTTTGGGTTTTTTTTTTTATTGAAAAATTTCTATTTTTATGTCATATTTCCGTTACAGCCATACACACAAAACATTTTTGAAAGGGGTTAACGTATTATTTTGTTAATAAAACTTTTATTCCGTCATTGTTTACATAATTTTTGCATAAATTGTACTCGTATTAAAATAACAAATAATTTAATAAACTTTTTTAATATTCATATACGAATATATTATTAACGTCGCCATAAAACAAAATGTAATAAACTTGTGAAACTATTCATACTGCGGGAGCGGCATAAATTAAAAACATGATTCGATGCAAAGATTTCAATTTATTTAATAATGGAAACTATTCAGAGTTAAAACAAGATTTTAAAACATGATCCATTATAAATTTAGTTAGTACAAGAGAAAAATTCTTATCACACCATCTGTCTTTGGTGATACTAGAACCGTTCCCTATTTACATATCAACTGCTGCTGAAACAAGCCACAGCATGGCAGTAGGCCTCCACTAAATACAACTGATTCGTTTTAAGGTAAGAACGAACGAGTCTGTGCCAACATAATAAATGTCACCAAATGTTATCCGACCCCAATACCCTGCTTGCGGTGAAAGAAAAACGTTAAAAATAGTTATTTCCATGACATTTCCAGTATAAATACTACACCATGGAGGGGATATAATGGCTTTTGATGTATTTTACGTTAATTTTCTGTACCCAGGAACAATTGTTCTATATATTAACATATCAGAGAGATCAATGATATTAACTTCTTCGTTGCCATTATTCAATATAACTTGAGTGTAGTTAACACTCGCTTGGCGGACAATGCCTAGCAGTTATTGAAGTGTTTGCACTTTAGAAAAGCTTACATATATTACAGGGTGGCTGATATATAATGCAACAAAGTAAAGCGAGATATTTTTGGAATTTTATTGTTCAAAAAATGTTGGAAATAACATCAAATTTTAGAATCAGTTTAGATTTGTTCGAATTATGGCCTTCAAACGGCCGACATAGTCATCACTGGCTGCATGAAAGTGGCTCTGCGGTATTTTGGCCAAATTCCCGGCGAAGCGCAGTTTTGAGATGATCAACGCTTTGGTATACTTTAGTGAGAACCTTACTCTCCAAAATGCCCCAGGCGCAAAAGTCCAACGGATTGAAACCCGGAGATTTTGGTGACCATTGCGCGGTAAAAATGAAGCGAGGAAGCTCCTTTAATAAGCCATTCTTTGTTGACGCATGCTGAGTCCGGTGGTACTGAGTCCTGCGGCCAAAATGTTTGTCTGCCCAAGGCTTCAATACTGTCTTTAAGACATTTTCCCGATTATATTCCGCATTTATTTTGATCCCACGGTCGATAAATACGAGCGGGGAGCGACCATCGGTCGTTACGGCGGCTCACGCCATTACCATCGGTGGCGATTGAGTGTTGGTGGCCAATCGCAAGTGTAAATTTTCAGCTGACCTCTTTGGCAAGTAAACCCGATCATTTTGTTTATTCACAAACTGCTCAATTGGGAATGGCTTCTCATTAAAGAAAACCAAATTCGGTAACTGGGCACTTTCGTGCAAGCGCAGTAACTTCTGGGCTCTTTCCAGTCTAACTTTTTTTTTGTCCATCGGTGAGCTCTTGCACTGTTTGGAACTTCAATGGCTTTAGTCCAAACTAATTTTTCAATATGTGTTGCATCCGTTCTCGCGATATGTTCAGCTAACGAGCAATTTTTCTACCACTGCGGCGTGGATTTCGATCAAATCTGGCCATCACTTTTCGGATCATTTCTGGTGTTGTTAGCGTATTTTTTTTGTCCACTTTTTGGACGCGATGCAACACTGCCAGTATCACGGCAACGAGCAATGGTATGAGAAACAAAAGACTTCTTCACATTTAAATGCTGGAGGGCTCTAACGATAGCCACCTGTGGTTCTCCAGCCAAATATAAAGCAATCACACTATCACGCTTGAATTCCATCACGAATAACTTTTTTTCTGAATGCAATAGATCAAAATGTTTTTGTAAGCTTGTAAATAATAAAATGAACTGTCACTGGAATAAATCTGTCAGCTGTCAGACGAGCGGTTTACAAATGAAAACAATCTGAAGTTGGTTCCAATACATATCAGCCACCCTGTACTTAAGCTTCCTTCATCACCCTTATTGTATGTGTTTCCATAGCAATACTCTTTACTCTCAGGCTCGAAGACTAAAGACTGCTGATAGGAAGTCGCTTACAGATATTTTGTTTCGTTGTATGTATTTAATCTGGGGTTTGAACCATATATTTTGTTTGGCAGGTACTATTGCTTATAGTCAATCTTTTAAAAACTTTTCGTGGCAATTCTATTTCTCCTCAGGTCTCACTTAGGATTTGAACAAATGCCACGCGCCTTATAATACAACAATCTACCTGCTAGATTTAGACAACTTTTCTTTAATGACTGCCAATTAAGACCCAACTGTGTAGCACTTCGATTGAGCGATGATCTAAGACATCTGCAGTCACTGGCAAGATACAAGCATACGTACTTAATTGCTCATAACAACACTTAATTCAGGATTACGATCTAGCTTCTCCCACCACTTACGTTGTGAGTGTTAATTTTATACATGAATGGCGGTATCTGCAGTTTAAAGTAGATCTCGATCGACAGATTTTTTTGAGAAATCTTTAATGGCAATTTCAATTTATTTTCAGAATTTTTGCTAGAGACCTGGTGAGAATAATTCACCGAAGAAATATTTTTTTTCGATTTTGTTGGAGATATCTGACCCATTATTTGAGCCTTGGCCGCACGTCTAATAAACCAGGATACTACACACTGACTAGATATTCTAAGCAAAGCAATTACTTTAGGGCCGCCCATATCTGACAGCATCTTGTATTCTTTCATTCTCCTCTAGAGGAGAAGAAGTTGGAATCAAAGTTGGAACTGGGTATCTGGAAAAGCAACTTGTTAATCCAAACAGCACTAAAGCCAAGAGTTATAACGTATTGACGTTTATTTTGTAATGATTTGCATCACAAATGTGAAACATTGAATTTATTTGCGAAAAATACGACATCATACGCTCCACGCTAGCACTCCTAGCGTTGCAAAGGCATAATCTGTTGAGTTACGTTTAACATACAGCTAATGACTTATGTTAAAAAAGCAATCAACACTTTGCGTCACAGCAAGCAATATCAAAGACATTGGAATCGAAGGGAATTAACCGGTAAGTTATATCGCTGGAAATCTAAATCTATAGAGAAGAGCAACCTTTTAATTCGAGGGACACATACAATTCTTCTTATGATTCTTTTTTGAAAAAACAATCGACTCTTTTAATCACAGCGCAATCTTAAACCCGATCGAATGCATAAGGAATTCCGCGATAGATTGTAGCCATGAATGTAATTCTATATAAGGGAGTAACTTTTGAATTCGGGGGACGCATACTATCCATCTTATGATTCATATTTGAAAAAGCAATCGACACTATGAGTACCAGCGCAATTTTAAAACTTTGGAATCCACGGAAATTCTGCGGTAGGTTGTACCTCTGAATGTAATCCTATACGGGCCATAAAATAAATTTTTATGTTTCTATTGTGGTACTACAGATTCAGATTATAAAATACACTAATACCCCGGTTTGCGTTGCTAATAGAGCCTGAAGAAACGCGACGCAAACCGAAACAAAGCACGATTTTCTATACATTTGTATTGATTTTCATTTAATTAGTTCCGAGATTCATAATTTTAGCTGAAAAAATAGATTTTTCAACCATCAGACTTAAACGGGAAATCCCCTTTTTCTGCTTTAGCTTTGTATAAACATTTTCATATTAACGACGCAAAATGAAACAAAAACGATGCAACTTCGAAGTCACAGAAATTAGATAGAATATTTAGGACAGTTTTCTTACTGATGTGAAGAGATTGGGTAGATTATTCGTTTGGGATCTTAACAAAGAA
>JABZEU010000045.1:0-14810 GCA_014635995.1 Sarcophaga peregrina
TGAGCAATTAATTTGTCAAACCTAACCTAATTCCTGTAAAAGTTGAAATAAATTCAAAGCATAACTTCAACACGATAAGTTTCCTGTGTGTGTATGTGTGTGTGTGTAAAATTAAATTTCTATGAGGCCTTCCCCTCTCCATTTAATTTTTACATCTTGTAAGTACAGCATACATGTTGTAGTACGAGTATATCGTATCGTATACAAACATACGTTATTGAGCAAACTGGTTGGAAAATTTTTTATATGTTGGAACACAACACAACAACAAAACTTCAATGCCAAGTAAAAGACGAAGATGAAGACGAAGATGGAGAACTCTTAAAACTTTGTTCAGTTGCTAAAGTTTTCATATGCACGAGTTGACCATACATATACTTACCCATACACACACACACACTCATATACATGAGAACATGCATTGTATTGTACATGCATACACAAGTAAATACAAACACTGGCTAAACTCCTTAGAGTTCGAACCATTTGACATATGGAGCATAGAGACTTACAGTCATGTCCTGTGCATTTACTGCACAGTTCAAGTAGAAAATATCGTAAATTTATTAAAAATTTAGAAGAGTTTGCTTTACAAAAACAAAATGATGGAAAAAATCAAAAATCTAACAAATCATTCAACAATTTTGGATACAATTTTTTTTCCTTTTTGAACATAAACATGAACTTTTCACAATTTTCTTTTAAACTGACAGGTGAATTGAATTGAAAATTAAGAAAAGCTATTGTTTTGAAATTTAATTTTGAATTTTTTTTTGAAAAATTTTCATCATATTTATTATGGAACAAGGTTAATTTGAATTTTGAAAATATTTTATTTTCATTTTTTTCATATCACTTCACCAAAAACAAAAGTAACTCTTCTAATTTTACAGTGGGGAGCACAAATGAGTACATGTTTGTAGTTTGGGCACTTTTTATTGAATAAAACTAAAAGTAATAAAGAAAATTTCAAAAGTGTTTTTGCATTTAGTAATTAACAAAATAAAATAAAATTTAAAATAAAAAACATCAAGCTTTTAAGAATAAAATAAACAAAGCAAAGACAACTCGCATGTACTCAATTTTGCACGTCTGCTTTTATGTTTGCAAAAACGAAATCAAAAACTACCGTATTTTTCATGTTTTTGCACTACTTTGACTTTTAACGGGTGATTTTTTAGCTATTATCTTTTTGGCAACCCTGGTTTGAAGTCGCTGTAGTCTAGTAGGTAGTGTGTGGCTTATTAGACGTAAAGCCAGTGTTCGTGTCCCAGGCCAGACATCAAAATAAAATACAAAAAGTATTTCTTGGCCGATTTCCTCTCAGCAAAAAACTCTGGGAGTAAATAAAAATGCCATGAAAAGTTTCTCAAAGAAAATTTGTCATTCGGAGTCGACATTAAACTGTAGGTCCCGCCACTTATGTATAAAATTAACACACACAACATAAGTAGTGTGAGAAGCTAGGTCAATAATCCTGGCTGAAGGGTTGTAACGACCAATTATGTATGTAACACTGGTTTAAACAGCTCACGCACGTTTCGTGTTTTGTTTCACTGTCAAACATCTTCAGTTTGATCTATAATTTAACCATGAATCGTCTTACAAACGAACAACGCTTGCAAATCATTGAATTTTATTATCAAAATGCGTGCTCTGTTAAAAAAGTTCATCACGCGCTTCTTCCATTTTAATCGACTCACTAAAGCGGCTATTCTGGCTATTGTGACTTAATTTCGCACCAAATTAACCTTTTATGGACATTAAACTACCAACACGCTTGCGTAGAGTGCGAACTGAAGAAAATATCGCAGCTGTATTGGCCTCGTCGATTCGTCTCCGTTCTCAGCAATTGGGCCTCTCTGTTACTCAACAACGTGGAAAATTTTGTGGAAGAATTTAGGTGTGAAACCTTTTAAAATACAGCTGGTGCAAGAATTGAAGCTGAACGACCTACCTACAGAATTTTTGGTGAATAGGCTCTTGCAAAGTTGAACAAAGATCCACTTCTTTATCGAAAAATTATGTTCAGCGAAGAAGCTCATTTTTGGCTCAATGAATACGTAAATAAGCAGAATTGTCGATTTTGGAGTGAAAATCAGCCAGAAGCCTTGCAAAAGCTACCAATCACAGTTTAGTGCGGTTTATGGGCTAGTGGCATCATTGGATCGTACTTCTTCAAAGATGCTGCGAATCGTAATGTAACTGTGAATGGTGAGCGCCACCGAGTGAAAATATCCAACTTTTTTTTGCACAAAATGCAAGAGCTTGACTTGCACTACATGTGGTTTAAACAAGACGCTGCCACATGCCACACAGCACATGTAACAATGGACTTATTGAAAGGCGAGTTTGGTGAACATTTTATTTCAATTTCGGAAACGCTTAATTGGCGGCCTAGATCGTGCGATTTAACACCTTTAGACTATTTTTTGTGTGGCTATGTTAAAGCTCATGGCTATGCAGACAAGCCAGCTTCAATTGACGCATTGAAAGACAACTTTGAAGCATTTATTCGTAAGATACCGGTTGAAATGTTAGAAAGAGTATGCCAAAATTGAACTAAGCGGATGGACCATTTGAGGCGTAGTCGCAGTCAACATTTGCATGAAATAATCTTCAAACATTAAATTATATCGGCCGTACTATCGATTCAAATAAACATTTCATGCATTTTTCTGAATTTAATGTGTTTTTTTTTGAAAAATTTTCCTATAGCCCTTAAAAATTCATCCTTTATACGAAAATAGAAGTTAAATATTAATTACATAAGCTCGTTATGTGAATATTTTTTGTAACTTATAGAATTAAAATCAATTTGTATTAAAAAAAGTGGAGAAAACTCTTGAAGATAGTATTGTAGCTTTGACTGGGAGTGGCTATTCTACAAGGGAAATTTCTAAAAAACTTGGAGTTAGTTAGTCATTGGTCATCAAGGTTCAAAAACGTCGTTCTATTCTTCTCAAGCCTCAAGTCAGAGGTCGAAGAAATCTACCGAAACTAATGCAGATGGTCTGTCTAATGGTAACAAAAATGAACACGGACAAATTTTTAACACCAAAAGGAGCTTCTTTGGCACTCAGGAAAACCATTAGTCGAGCTCTTAAAGATATTTGCTACACCTCAGCTGTCAAAAAGAAAAACACCTGCAATTACGACTAAAAATGTAAAAGTTTGTTAGAGAACACAGAAATTGGACAACGCGGATATGTTTTACATGGGTACCCGTCCGCTTGGACCTAATCTCATGGTGCTCTTAGCACAGGGTGAAATACAATATGCTTACCAATGCCCTCAGATGTAACAGATTGCAACACCTGAGTACCAATTCGAAGCCACGAATTTGGACATGACTTCCCGAGTGGTTAGAAGCGGAGCCTATCTTAAACTTCTTCCAATCTTTGAGTCACGGCAACCGGTTAAAAATGCAACTCCACACCGAGCCCATTGTCAGAATTGACAAGTACACGTCCTCTAACCAATCCTAACCTAAGGAAATGCTAAAACACGGTGAAGGATATGTCATGGTGTGGGGTTGCCTTGCCACCACATTGCCTCGGACCACTGTAAAGCATTAATAATATTTTGAAAAAAGAAGATTATTTGAAAATTTTGCACATCCATCTTCCCGTCTTTTGTCGGCAAGAGCGACTATCTTGCGCAAGAAGTACTTTTCCGGTAGGATGGCGACCCCGAATGCACCTCCCCATCAAAATCGTTAAAGAATAGCTTAGTAATCAAGATCCATTAAAAATATTAAAAAATTTTGAACTAAAAGTTCATTTGATGAGAATGACAGCATGTATAAAAAATATCACTGGACTGTTAGACTCTTTGAATAACTAGATGACCCGTGCGAATATTTCGCACCATAAGTTGTCATTTTTGTAACATAAAATGAAAAGAATTAATAGAAATTTTAATAAAAGTATAAAAATATTAGAAATCATAATATATCAACACGGTATTACTATACTTCATAAAACAAACAATGCCATGACAATAATGATATTACCAAAATGGCTTTTACAACTTCATATATTATTATGTGGAATAGCATTACAATTAAGCGACCCTGTTTATCGTACTTGATCTAACAACTATTGCAAAGTATTGCCAAAACAGCTTTTTGCAACTTAATATGCATATTATATATAACTGACTTAGTAATAAACGGCATTATAGTAAATAGCGGTATTGCCAGAACGGATTTTAATACATACTATATTATGTAGAACTGCATTACTATTAAGCGACCCTGTATTACCACACTTGAACAAAAACATATAATCATAATGACAACAAAATTTTCATGCAGTTCTATATAAAATATAATTTTTATCAATGAAAATATTAATTTTTCAATTTCTAATTATTTTTTGCCATTAGTATTAGATATAAGCTTTAAAATGAGATATCATTCATTAAATTTGATGCGGTGATATGGGAGATATTTGCAACCAACAAAAAAAAGTGCTTTAGATATAATATATATGATAACTGCGGTAATTTGTGTCCGATTTGATCAAATAATGATTTAATCTCTTTACAAGAGAATAGACTTTAAGAATATTATCACTTATCCTTTATGTTTTTATTAAAGTTTGCTACTATGAATGGACAAACTTGAAAAATATGAAAAAAAAGCGAAATTTCCAAGTTTAACTCATCAAATCTCATAGCATATCAAGTCGAATAGTAGACATACAGAAGCGAGCACAAAAAATGCAACACTGTGCCATATGATCTTTAATAAGATCTGTTTCAAAATAACGGTAACTAATTTATCTATTTTCTTTTGCTGTTAATTCTTTCAATTATAAGTTTTCAAAGTAACCACAGTTTATTCCAAATTCTGCTTTAAAGAGTTAAATATTTTTGAATTAGTGAAAAAAGTGCAAATTTTTAGCGAGCAAAAAAAAAATGCAACATAATAAAAAAATAGTTAAAGTAAGTTATTTATTTAATTATAATTGAAAATTTCTTAAATGATTTATACAACATGTGTTTTGTAATAGAAGCAGCTCTCAGCTGACAGCAAAACTGCAATCATTAAAGCCTTAGAAGAAGGAAAATCCATGCGTGAAGTTGGACACCTCTTTGGTGTAAATCAATCAACCGTATGTCGGATTAAATCTCAATTTTCCTTGAGAAATAGTGTGGAAAGGAAACCAGGTAGTGGTAATCCTCGAAAAACTACCTCTCGCCAAGACCGCCAGATGATTGCACTGGTTAAAAAAGATCCACGAAAGACCGCAGTGGACGTTGCTAATTTCGCAAATGGGAGTCTCTATAGGCGTTCACACTGTTCGCCATAGGTTGAAAGAGGCTAATTTGCATGCGAGACGACCCGCAAAGAAACCTCTCATCAGTGCAATCAATAAAAAGAAGCGCCTGGAATTTGCAAAACGTTACAAGGATTGGTCAAATGAACAATGGGCTAAAGTCTTGTGGAGCGATGAAAGCAAATTTGATTTGTTTGGCTCCGATGGGATAAATTTTGTTCGAAGACCGCTTGGACAGAGATATTCTCCAAGATATCAACTTCCAACCGTAAAACATGGCGGTGGATCAATAATGGTGTGGGGTAAGGAACGATATGTTTAAAAAAAATTATTGATTTTACGTCAGATATTTACAGGTGCGTTTTCCCGTGATGGGGTAGGTCCCTAAACTCAAATCGAAGGAAAAATGGACGCCAAGAAGTACTGTGAAATCCTTGGAGAACACATGCTTCCTCATCTGCTCGAAACTTTTTAAGCGACAATGATGTCAATGTTTTGGATTGGCCATCACAGTCTCCCGATCTAAACCCCATAGAAAATCTATGGGAGCTATTAGATCGGGAAGTTAAGAGGAAACATTCGTCAAATAAGAGGCAATTAGAAGAAATTTTGAAAAGTGAATGGGAGAAAATATCCATTAACACATTAATAGCTTTAGTCGACTCTATGCCTTCTAGGTTGCAAGAAGTCATAAAAAATAAGGGCTACGCCACTAAATATTAATTTTAAGATTTTTTTTGTAAGAATTACTATTTAATTTAAATAAACACATTAAAATTTATGCTGTTGCATTTTTATTGCTCCCATGAAATTCGCACTCTTTTTAATAAATGACAAAATAATCTATCATTAATTAAAAATATTTACATAATGTTATTGATAATAGGTATCTATAACTGTAGGGATTAATAACACAAAGAAATATTTTGAACTGGTCACCATTTTTTTAAAATTATCGCACTTAAACATAATTTTACCCAACGTTGCATTTTTTGTGCTCGCTACTGTATGTATACCGTTTTAAAGGTCGGTCTCTTCCCTTTCCAACAAGATTTAAATTTTGGAAACCGGGTGAGAAATGTTTGAGTAATTTAGAAATTTGTAAGTAAAGTAAAAAACAAAAACAGTTTTTGTCAAATAAAACAAATTTGGAGTTTACTCAACTAACTGAATAACAATGTAGTTACTCGGGTGTATTTTCACTGTCGCACTGTTGTAATATGTTCCAACCTGGGATACAAGTGTATGTAGTCAGGTTCTTTAATCACCAAGCCATGATAACTACAACTTCTTACCTCAATATGAACTTCTTAAACCTATAAAGAAAAACAACCTTTAACGATATGTCAAACAAGGCAAAACATCACTAAAAGCTTATGAGGAATGTTGCGAAATGTAACGCTTCAGTTATAATTTAAAAAGATTTCTTTTATAGTTGTTGTCACATAAAAAACGAAAAACGAAAAAAAATTGCTACTCCTCTGCCATGTGTAAGAAAAAAGAGACACCATGAGGAGGAGATAGTAAAGCTTCTTGGCAATGTTTTAATAGCAAATGTCAAGCCGACGAATTCTTTCTTTCTCTTTCTCTTTCTCCGTTTAATTTCCTTTTATTTAACAATAAAAGGTTGACTTGACTTTTTGGTGTTTGTGTTTGGTGACTGTCTTAACGCCGATTAAGTTTATGACTGAAAGCAACAAAATTAAGTAATTAAAGTTTTTCGTTTCATGTCTTTTGAAAAGAGACGAGAAAAAGAAGAAAAACAAAATTTTATGCAAGAATTCTTCATAAAAATGCCTTGAATTTTATCACTCGTGAAATTAAACGCTTTCAAAAGCTCCGAAAGCATAACGACAGGTAATCATTGGTAATTTGAATATTTGCTTCCCGGCTACAGGTATAATTAATGTCGAATGAAAACTGTTCCAATATAATGACCGAGAAAAATAGAAAAAAACGAAAACGAAAAGAAAAAAGAAAATAAATTAAAACGGAATAAATAATTAAACTCTACAAACAATGTAAACTCACTTGAATAAACCTTAACAGAATTCAACTGCTGCTAACTTCGTTATATTTTTTGAAAAAAAATTTAAGAATTTTTTTATTTATTTATTTAACGCACTCTGTAGTTATCAATAAAAGCAGGTAGCGGGGGTGGGGGCGGTTGCCCTTACGGTTGTGTTGTGAAACCACTTTTGCCATTTTATAAATCATAATCATGGCACCCAGAGAGTTGCTTCAACTTATTAATTTCAAACAAAAAAATACCAAAAAATCATAACGAAAGCAACGAATAAAACTAGCCAAAGCTAAGCATCATCAACATAAGAATCCTTTTTAAAATCCCCACTAGAGATAAACTAAAATAAATGAAAGTAACCGTACTGACAGCAAAATGTTACAATTTTGATTCGAAAAAAAAAATGCTGAAAATTCATCTCCATACACCAAAGGGTATACGAAATTTACTTCTACAGCTACTACTGTCCGTCAACATTTTGTTGGAATATCTTGGACCATGATTTCATTGTTAATTTTATGCCATACTTCAGTGCATCGGTTTTATAGAAGTTTCTTGAATCACATTATTATCATCAACATTTTGTTAAGTTCAGTGGTACATTTTATTTCGTTTCAGTTTCAGTTTCAGTTTTGTTTAACTTATTGAGTTTATTTAATATACCCTTTAAGAGTTTTACAGTGGGCCTCATTAGTTTAATAGCATTGTAACGTATGATGATTAGAATGTAAACAAATGCAGTCTGTAGTTGTTATAGTATAGTAGCCAGTGTGCTGGCATATTCGTCTTGAGGCCACGTCTCAAAACTTATGTCAGACATCTCCAACAAAACGAAATACGAGCAAATATTTCTCCTACTCCTTCCTCTTAGCGGATTTCTGGTAAAAACTCTGAGAGTAAATAAACTTGCCGTGAATAGATTCCCACAAATTTGTCGTTCGAAATCGCCGTGGTCTAGTAGGTAGTGTGTTGGCATATTAGACGAAAGGCCCGAGTTCGAATCCTAGGTCAGACATCAAAATGAAAATAGAAAAATACTTTTTCGGCGACTTTAGAAAAATATTTATAAATGAATCAAAAGACTCGAATCATTCATTAAAATTCATAAATCATACATCTTTTGTGAGTCTTGTAAATGTTGAGTTGTGGAGAAAGTCGAAATCAACAACATTATACGAGTTGTTATGTATGATAAGTATAATTAGTACATTAAACTTTGAGCAGAGCTAACCCACAACTATTTGATAAGTATTTTAGCGTTCATACGCGATTATAATTATTTTGTGATTCATTTATATGTTGAGTTATTGAGAGTCGAAAACAACAACGACATCATACGTAATGTGTTGAGTACTTGAAACTTTAAATATTAGCAGAGGTTCCATGATATTAAACTAAGTATGAATGCGTATAATTATCAGAAATTATGAGTATGATTCGACTCACCAACATTATAGGTGTTGTTGAGTATGATAAGTATGATGAGGACATTACACTTTGAGCAGTGTTAACCCACAACTATTTGGTGAGTATTTAGTGTTCGTACGCCATTATAATTATTTTGTGATTCATTCATATATTGAGTCATTGAGAGTCGAAATCAACAACAATATCACACGTGTTGTGTTGTTAAGCATGATAAGTATGATGAGTACTTCAAACTTTGAATATGAGTGGAGGTTCCATAATATTAGACTAAGTATGAATGCGTATAATTATCAGAAATTATGAGTATGATTCGATTCTACTTATCTTTTTGAATGCATACTGATTACTGAAGTCATCGTAGGATAGTAGCTAGTGCGTTGTCTTATTAGACGTATGTAAGGTCCGGATTCAAACCCCAGGTCAGACATAAAAACAAAAATGTAAAAAAAATTATTTCTTCGGCGATTTCCTCTCAGCAGACTTGTGGCAAAAACTTTGAGAGTAAAATAAAATTGCCATGAAAATTTTCACAAAAAATCTGTCGTTCGGAGTCGACTTTAAACTGTAGGTCCTGCCAGTCATGAATCAAGCTAACATCCACAACATGGGTGATGTGGCTAAAGGACAGAGTTGTAAAAACCAAAAAAGTTCTCGGAGCTCCAATTTACGGACAAAATAATCGGCTTGCTTAATAAGCAATTTAAGCAGGCCTATGGTTCAAACACCAGCGCAGACGTCAAAATGAAATAAAAAAATGAACTCTGAGAGTAAATAAAATTGTCATTAAAAGTTTTCAAAATTCGTATTTGGGAGTCGAGGTTTCGGTTCAGATTAATACACACACAACATGGGTGGTGTGAAAATCTAGATTGTGGTCTTGGCTGTAGTGTTGTAATGCTGCAATTAAGTATGTTAGCAATACAATTTTCTTTTTTCGTACGATTTAACATTCCTGGATTACTTTTTATGGTGCTCTTCTAAATCGCCATACATAGGTAGTGTATTGTTTTATTAGACGTAAGGTCAACCCTCTGCTCAGACACACAAAATGAAACATGAAAAATATTTCCTCGACGGCTTCCTCTCAGCAGATTTCTAGCAAAAACTCTGAGAGTAAATAAGATTACCATGAAAAGTTTTCCAAATTCGTCGTTGGTAGTTGAGGTTTCGGTTCAGATTAATACACACAATATATAGGTGGTGTGGAAAGCTAGGTTGTGATCTTGGCTATATAAATTTTTTTAAGGGCACTCAAAAGTCTGGCTTTCAGAGACCCCTTTAAACTATAGGTGCCGCAACTCATGTATAAAATTAACGCACGCAACTTAAATGATAAGAGAAGCTAGGTTCTAACCTTTACTGAATGGTTGTAATGCAACACTGTCATTGTGATGCCTTAGATTCCCTTATCCCCAAATGTTGGACCCATTCAGAGCTTCTGATATAGCAACTTAGATTGCCACTGGATCAATGGGTGACAGTTTTTCCAAATCATGTATAAAGTAGGCACCAAGGTGTCCCTTTCTTCCATGACATAGTGAAAAACGCATGTACTTAGTAGGTGAAGAACAGTCTCTAGTTCTTTCTCCTTCTCTACTAAATGGTTTACCAATTTCTGAGTCCAAGAAGTTTGTATGAGTACTTATAATTACGGTGCGGTAATAATCCACGGGCATACTAAGAGTGCTTCTTTAATGTTTAAGCAGTTTACGTGGGCGACAAAGTGAGTGGCCATGTATGTTACAATTTTTCCTGTTGGAAAGCAATTTTTTATTTGGGATAGTCGCGTAATAATTTCACAGGCATACTAAGCGTGCTTCTTTAAAGTTTAAGCAGACTTATAGTGGCGAGCAGAAGTGAGTGCATGGCATCTTTACAATATTTCCTGTTGGAAAACAATTTTTTATTTGGGATAAGCACATTTGTCCATAAAATTTGGAAGATGGGTTTGTGGAATCACTAGATAGTTTTTTTTCGCATGATACCATCTAATAAATATTGAGGACCAACATGCCCCCATATTAAGCCTCCGCAAACCATTATATTTTCGCCCGCCATATTTAACAGTTTTGCTTCACATGGTGTCGATGAACACGTTCCCCCGGATCTTCGATAGCAGTACTACCACTGTGCAGTGTTACAATACCACGATAAAAACAAAAACAAAAAAAAGAAACCAAAAATAACAAACAAAAAATGATTTCAGAGAAAAGATGATGACGATGATAATAATGCTGCTGATGCGAATGATGAGTACAAACGTGCAGCAGATGTTGCAACTTAAGCAATCAACTAGACAGGAAATGTTATCATGCTTTACTTCAAAACACACAACCACCGTCTGACGCTGTTTAAGAGGAAAGTCGGAAAACAATTGTTATTTTTATGGTTTTACTGCTCAATTAAGTATGTTAGCAAATACAATTTTCTTTTTTCGTACGATTTAACATTCCTGGATTACTTTTTATGGTGCTCTTAAATCGCCATACATAGGTAGTGTATTGTTTTTAGACGTAAGGTCAACCCTCTGCTCAGACACACAAATGAAACATGAAAAATATTTCCTCGACGGCTTCTCTCAGCAGATTTCTAGCAAAAACTCTGAGAGTAAATAAGATTACCATGAAAGTTTCCAAATTCGTCGTTGGTAGTTGAGGGTTCGGTTCAGATTAATACACACAATATATAGGTGGTGTGGAAAGCTAGGTTGTGATCTTGGCTATATAAATTTTTTTTAAGGGCACTCAAAAGTCTGGCTTTCAGAGACCCCTTTAAACTATAGGTGCCGCAACTCATGTATAAAATTAACGCACGCAACTTAAATGATAAGAGAAGCTAGGTTCTAACCTTTACTGAATGGTTGTAATGCAACACTGTCATTGTGATGCCTTAGATTCCCTTATCCCCAAATGTTGGACCCATTCAGAGCTTCTGATATAGCAACTTAGATTGCCACTGGATCAATGGGTGACAGTTTTTCCAAATCATGTATAAAGTAGGCACCAAGGTGTCCCTTTCTTCCATGACATAGTGAAAACCATGTACTTAGTAGGTGAAGAACAGTCTCTAGTTCTTTCTCTTCTCTACTAATTGTTTACCAATTTCTGAGTCCAAGAAGTTTGTATGAGTACTTATAATTTACGTCGCGTAATAATTCCACGGGCATACTAAGAGTGCTTCTTTAATGTTTAAGCAGTTTTACAGTGGCGAGCAGAAGTGAGTGCATGTCATGTTTACAATTTTTCCTGTTGGAAAGCAATTTTTTATTTGGGATAGTCGCGTAATAATTTCACAGGCATACTAAGCGTGCTTCTTTAAAGTTTAAGCAGACTTATAGTGGCTAGCAGAAGTGAGTGCATGGCATCTTTACAATATTCCTGTTGGAAAACAATTTTTATTTGGGATAAGCACATTTGTCCATAAAATTTGGAAGATGGGTTTGTGGAATCACTAGATAGTTTTTTTTCGCATGATACCATCTAATAAATATTGAGGACCAACATGCCCCCATATTAAGCCTCCGCAAACCATTATATTTTCGCCCGCCATATTTAACAGTTTGCTTCACATGGTGTCGATGAACACGTTCCCCGGATCTTCGATAGCAGTACTACCACTGTGCAGTGTTACAATACCACGATAAAAACAAAAACAAAAAAAAGAAACCAAAAATAACAAACAAAAAATGATTTCAGATAAAGATGATGACGATGATAATAATGCTGCTGATGCGAATGATGAGTACAAACGTGCAGCAGATGTTGCAACTTAAGCAATCAACTAGACAGGAAATGTTATCATGCTTTACTTCAAAACACACAACCACCGTCTGACGCTGTTTAAGAGGAAAGTCGGAAAACAATTGTTATTTTTATGGTTTTACTGCGTTTGTCATTTACTATCATCTCTCTTTCTTTCTTTTTTTTCCTTTTCATTTTTTATTTTTCTTTTTCCTTTTTCTTTTATTTCCTTTTTTCGTTTTGTTGATTGAAAATGTGTTGTTTAGTGTGCCGGTTGTTGTTTTTTTTCATTGTGATCAGTTTTTGGATAATTTGAAAAAATAAGAATAATAAATACAGTAGAACATGACTACAATGAATTGCAAAGAACTTTTAACCTCTTGTGTTTTGAATTAAATGGGTTTTTGTCACAGGAGGGGAGAGGAAACTAATCAGAAACAACTAAAAAATTTTTAATTTTTTAAAATTAAGAAAAAAGTGGATTACATCTCTGCATAGGGTTTTAGGAATGATTCTTCAATAAATTTATCCGTAAGGCATTTAAATGCTAAGTTCCAATGCTTCAAAAATTGCAAGTTTGTCGCTATCTCTTACATACTCTTACATAACATACAGTGGCGACTACAGCCATTCAGTAAGGATTACGACCTAGCTTCTCTTATCACTTAAGTTGTGTGCGTTAATTTTATACACGAGTGGCGGCACCTACAGTTTAAAGTCGATTTCAAACGACAGATTTTTAAGACACTTAATGGCAATCTTATTCACTTTCAAAATTTTTGTCAGAAATCTGCCGAAAGGAAGTCGCCAAAGAAATACTTTTTTTATATTTTCGTTTTGATGTCTGACCTGAGGTTTAAGTCGTGGCTTTAGATTTAGTAAGCCTATACATTACCTAATAGACTACGGTGACTTATAATAGACACGGACAAGAAGTCCTGCGATTAGGACCATTTATGCAGAGAAGGTTGTATTACTTACTTACTTAATTGTTTCTTACAACACTTTATCCAAGATCACATCCTAGCTTTGCACACCACCCACATCTTGTGTTAATCTGAACCGAAACCTCAACTACCAAAGACGAATTTGTAAAACTTTTCACGGCAATCTCAGAGGTTTTTGCCAAAGATCTTATGAGAGGAAGTCGTAGAAGACATATTTTTTCATGTTTCGTTTTGATGTCTGAGCTTAGAGTTGTCCTTACGTCTAATAAGCCAAAACACTACCTAATCGACTACGGCGACTTAGAAGAACACCATAAAAAGTAATCCAGAAGAATTCCACGGACAAGGAAGCCTGCGATTAGGACCATTTATGCAGAGGAGGTTGTATTACTTACTTATTTAATTGATTCTTACAACATTTTATCCAAGATCACAATCTAGCTTTGCACACCACCCACATCTTGTGTTAATTTGAACCGAAACCTCAACTACCAACGATGAATTTGGAAAACTTTTCATGGCAATCTTATTTACTCTCAGAGTTTTTGGCAGAAATCTGCTGAGAGGAAGCCGCCGAAGAAATATTTTTTCATGTTTCGTTTTGATGTCTGAGCTAAGGGTTGATCTTACGTCTAATAAACCAATACACTACCCCTACTAGACTGTGGCGACTTAGAACAGCACCATAAAAAGTAATCCAGGAGTGTTAAATCGTACGAAAAAACAAAATTGTATTGCTTACATACTTAATTGACCATTACAACACTACAGCCAAGATCACAACCACCCATCTTGTGTGTTTTTTTTTTATTTTTATAAAACCACCACTCAGGGGATGACCCCTACTCATGCAGTGCATTGTGCAGGTTTTTAGGAAAGGTGGAAAAGAGGGAAGATGCGAACCGGTTAAGCAAACGAGTTGCTGCTGGTGATATAAAATTGGCCATTACTATACCTTCACCATTTGGCAGTCTACAGCAATCGTCCCCAAGAAGCCCGCAGTTTCTCACACCATTTATGTGGGGTGTGTTAATTTTATACAGAAGTGGCGGGATCTACAGTTTAAAGTCGACTCCGAACGATAGATTTTTGAGAAACAAGAGGAGAAATTGCCGAAAAAATACTTTTTGTATTTTTTATTTTGATGTCTGGCCTGGGTACTCGAATCCTGGGTTACGTCTAATAAGCCAACATACTACCTACTAGACCACGGCGACCCCGGAATTTGGAAAACTTTTCATGACAATTTTATTTACCTCTCAGAGTTCGTTTTTTTTATTTCGTTTTGTCTTGATGTCTGCGCTGGTGTTTGAACATAGGCCTGCTTAAATTGCGTATTCAGCAGGCGAATATTTTGTCCGTAAATTGGAGCTCCGAGAACTTTTTT
>JABZEU010000449.1:0-10030 GCA_014635995.1 Sarcophaga peregrina
ACGAATAGCTTGCTGCTTTTGGGCCTCTGTTGCAGCAACATTTTTACCGTTAAGCGTGATATCACCATTTGGCGTAATTTTTAAATCGCCACTTGCACCAATAACTTGCACACTTTCAGGTGTCATAACGATGTCATCCTTTGGTGTTACAGAACAGTTATAATCTGCAGCTTGGCTCGTCGCACAAGCAAGGAGTGAAAATGCAATTAATGTACGGCGTAACATAAAATCTCCTAGTAGAGCATTAATTAAAAAACAGAACGCCCAATTCGTTTCGATAATAACTCTAAAGCCGCACAGCCGACTAAAGAGTTCCCCGCCGAGTCTAGCTCAGGTGACCAAACCGCTACGGTAAATTGGTTTGGAACCACACAAACAATACCGCCACCAACACCAGACTTGCCGGGCATTCCTATCCGAAATGCAAACTCACCAGAACCGTCATACATACCACAAGTCATCATTAATGCGTTGATTTGCCTTGATTGTAGTGGCGTGATGATGGGGTCAATGGAGCAAGATGACATCCCTTGCGATGTTAAATAGGAAAAACACCTCGCTAATTCAACACAGTTCATACTTAGAGAGCAATAATGAAAATAAGTTTCGAGAACCGTTAAAACATCATTTTCAAAATTTCCAAAAGATTTCATAAGATAAGCAATGGCTGCATTACGACTGGCGTGTTCCAATTCTGAACGAGCGACAACCGTGTCATAACTGATATCCGGTTCACAGGACAACTTTCGGACAAACTCTAGCATGCGCTGTTTAGGTGCGCTTAGGCGTGATTGCAACATATCAGCAATAACAATGGCTCCCGCATTGATAAACGGGTTTCGAGGTATCCCCTTTTCCATTTCAATTTGAATTAACGAATTAAAGGGTAGCCCTGAGGGTTCTTTACCTACGCGGCTCCAAATTTCCTCTTCCTCATAACGTGTCATTGCAAGCGTGAGGCTTAATACTTTTGAAATAGATTGAATTGAAAAACGTTGATATGCGTCCCCTGCGGTGAAAATATCACCGTCAATCGTGGATACCGCAATGCCTAAATGGTGGGAAGGTACGCAACCTAAAGCAGGAATATAATTTGCAACACAACCTTGCCCAATCAGTGGGCGAACTTGGTCTAGGATATCGTTGAGTAGCTGGTTAGAAAGCATGGCGCTCAAAACGTTGACTCCAGATAGTATTTGCAACAGAAAATAAAGGCACCCAATTTTTGGATGCCTCTTCAAGCGACTGAAAGCTCAGTTTATTTATTGAGATTGACTCAATAAAATTATTCTTCCCACCAAACATCAAACAGCTCAGAAACGACGACGTCATTCATGCCTTTTGATTTTAGCCAATTTCAACAATTTGACGGTGCTCTTCGGTACATTTGCCAATTTTTTGTAAGCAAACGATCCCTTCCCAGTTCATATAGCCACTTGCTTCAAACGCCAAACCATTCGGTTCAATCGCTTCTGCAATCAGTTGGTCAACGGTGCTGTCAACTTCCTCAATCGGCGTACCTTCTTTAAAGCTCCACTTAACAGTAAAGCCTAACTCTTGGAACTCATCCAAGCGTAATTTTTTACGTAAACGACGACTACGTGGTTGTTTAGCCATTATTTGATCCTCTCAAACATTAAATCCCATACACCGTGCCCTAACCGCTGGCCGCGCTTTTCAAATTTTGTTTCTGGTCTTGTTTCTGGACGAGGAACGTAATCACCTGATGGTGATAAGTTTTTATACCCTTCGACACTCGTCATCACTTCAAGCATGTGCTCTGCATAAGGCTGCCAATCTGTTGCCATATGGAAAACACCGCCGATAGCTAGTTTGCTACGAATTTTTTCTGCAAACGGAACTTGCACAATACGGCGCTTATTATGTTTCGCTTTATGCCATGGGTCAGGGAAAAATAACTGAACCATCGCAAGGCTGCCGTTTGGGATCATGCAGTCTAAAACTTCTATTGCATCATGGCACATCACACGTAAATTGGTGACGTTTTCTTCTTTTGCTGATGCTAAACATGCGCCAACACCGGGAGCATGAACTTCAATACCTAAAAAGTTTTTATCTGCATTCTGAGATGCCATGGTCACCAATGAGGCGCCCATCCCAAACCCAATTTCCAAGGTAACTGGATTTGAGTTATTGAATACTTTGGCAAAATCAAAAGGTTCATTGATAAAATCGATGCCTTTTTCTGCCCATTCTTTTTCTAATGCGTCTTCCTGACGTTTTGTCAGACGCCCTTGACGGCGGACAAAACTACGGACTCGGCGCATAACCCGCCCATCTTCATTATATTCGGGGGAGATAACATTATTGATCATAATAAAGGTTCTAAAATGAGTGCCCAATTAAGTTAATGTGCCAACAATCAAGTTTATAAGGTGATTGGTTACCAAACCTATCAATTTACAGCCCTAAATGCCCAAGTTGTAGTGATTACTTTACCCTTGAGGCATGATGGATATCGGAGTTTAGCAAAACTTCCACAAGGATGCAGTTGATAATTCGCTAACTTTACACTAAACAACACAATAGCGGTTTACAGCCCCCTTCGTCTATGTTGCAATTCCTACCATGACTGGAAATATCAATAAAAAATAAAATTATTAATGGAAGCTCAACAATTTTCATCTGCAGTACTTAACTGGTATCACAAATATGGTCGTAAGACGTTGCCATGGCAACAGGAAAAATCGTCCTACCATGTTTGGTTATCAGAAGTTATGCTGCAACAAACCCAAGTGAGTACTGTAATCCCTTATTTTGAGAAGTTTATCTCTCGCTTTGAGGATGTGAGCGCCCCTTGCCAACGCTCCTCTTGATGAAGTTTTGCACTTATGGACAGGGCTCGGCTATTACGCCCGGGCTAGAAATCTCCATAAAGCCGCTCAAGTGATCGCGACTCAATATGGGGGCTCATTTCCCACTACATTTGATGAGGTTTTAGCGCTGCCTGGGGTTGGCCGGTCCACTGCTGGGGCAATTTTATCATTATCGCAAAAACAGCATTACCCTATCCTCGATGGTAATGTTAAACGCGTATTAGCTCGAGCTTATGCGGTTGATGGCTGGCCGGGTAAAAAAGAAGTCGAAAACCGTTTGTGGGAAATCAGCACGGATGTCACCCCACAAGTGGGAGTTGAATTTTTTAACCAAGCGATGATGGATTTAGGCGCAATGATCTGCACTCGCAGTAAACCAAAATGCGAACTATGCCCGCTTAATTTTGGCTGTATGGCCTATGCTAATCATTCATGGCAAAACTACCCAGGTAAAAAACCAAAACAGAAAATCCCTGAAAAGAGTGCTTGGTTTCTAATTATTCAGCACGACGATGATGTGTGGTTAGAACAACGCCCACCATCCGGTATTTGGGGGGGATTATTTGCCTTTCCACAGTTTGATTCTTTAGAGCAACTCAATGATTGGCTGAACGAATCTGGCTTTGAGTATACTCAATTAGAGCAATTAATTTCTTTCCGTCACACATTTAGCCATTTTCATTTAGATATTATCCCTGTAAAAGTTAAGATTCAGGCATTTAATTCTGCCATGGATGAAGGCAAAGGACTCTGGTATAACTTACACTTAGGCGCACCTATCGGCCTTGCTGCCCCAGTTGAAAGTTTACTAAAACAGCTCGCCTTACTACCTGATATTTGAGGAAAAATTAATGAGTAGAACCATTTTTTGTACATTTTTACAACGTGATGCAGATGGGCAAGATTTTCAGCTTTACCCAGGTGAGTTAGGAAAACGTATTTTTAACGAGATTTCAAAAGAGGCGTGGAGCCAGTGGATGGCAAAGCAAACCATGCTCATTAATGAAAAGAAACTTAATACGATGAACCCTGATGACCGTAAAATGTTAGAACAAGAAATGATTAAGTTCTTGTTTGAAGGCCACGATATCCATATTGATGGCTATACACCTGAAAAATAATCTGTTTGTCTACCTACTTAGTAGGTAGACTTTTGCCCCAAGACTGTGAATCGTATGAAAAAACTATTTGCGCTGAGTTTGTTGATCCCTCTAATTATTTCTTGTTCTAGCAAGCAAAAATCTGACTTTAACCCTGATTATGTCAAAGATACCAATGGGTTCGATATATTAATGGGTCAATTTGCCCACAATATTGAAAATATTTGGGGCATTAAAGAAGTATTAATTGCGGGTCCAAAAGACTACGTAAAATATACCGATGAATACCGAACTCGTAGCCATATTAATTTTGATGCAGGGACCATTACGGTTGAGACTATTTCAGCGGTAGAGCCTTCACAGCACTTAAAGAAAGCTATTGTCACCACCTTATTAATGGGGGACGACCCCAATTCCATTGACCTCTATTCTGATATCAATGATATTCCTCACAGCAAAGAACCCTTTTTATTTGGCCAAGTGCTCGATAACACAGGAGAAGCGATTCGTTGGGAATGGAGAGCCACAAAGTTTGCTGATTATCTGATTGAAAATAAAATGCAGCGCAGACAGTCTGGTATGAATATTGTTTGGTCCGTGACTATGCAATTAGTACCAAACCATTTAGATAAACGGGCTCATAAATATTTACCTTATATTAAGAAATCTGCGGCCAAATATGGTGTTGATGAGTCATTAATCCTCGCGATTATGCAAATTGAGTCGAGTTTCAACCCTTATGCAGTTAGCCGCTCTGATGCGCTTGGTTTAATGCAAATTATGCCAAATACCGCCGGCAAAGATGTTTTCCGCTCACAAGGGAAATCTGGTGTTCCTAGCCGTAGCTATTTGTTTGACCCAGAAAAAAATATTGATACGGGTACGGCTTACTTAGCTATATTGCAGAACAGCTACTTAGGCGATATTCGTAATCAAACCTCACGCCGTTATGCTGTTATTACCGCATATAATGGCGGCGCAGGCAGCGTTCTGCGGGTGTTCCACAGCGATAAAAAGCAAGCCGCGCAGCGTATTAATAATTTAGAACCGGGTGAAGTGTATGAAACCTTGTCCACTAAGCACCCTGCTGCAGAGTCACGTAATTACCTGATTAAGTGAACAAAGCACAGAAAAATTATCTACGTTAAAATTTTCCAATAGTGAATGCCAGCCAAAATCTGATTTAAGGCTGGTATTAGTCATTAACCTTAATAATTTTATGTGTTTTCGATTAAAAACTAGCTAACATGTTGAAAAAAAGCGCATACAGTCAAAAGTTTATTGAAAGCGCCTTGACTCAACCAATGAAATCAGGTTTATACGCTCCGTTGCCCGGATAGCTCAGTCGGTAGAGCAGGGGATTGAAAATCCCCGTGTCCTTGGTTCGATTCCGAGTCCGGGCACCACTTCTTTAAAGAAACCCGCCCAAAAGGCGGGTTTTTGCTTTGTATCTACTTGAAGTCAGCACTCGCCCAATGTTTCAACTTAACTAAATTCAACTCGAACCTACCCGTATCAACCTTACTGTGCGGGTAAAACATGCCGTTTTTTATAAGCAGCCTGAGGTTTTCCATAGCATGATCCAGTACATCCCGTGGAGACGCAACATTTAGTCTCATATGTTGTTCCCCCCCGGGACCGTATTGCTTTCCTGGGGAGAGCCCCAATCCCGCATCTCTGGTAAAAAAGGTCGCTAGTTGTTCATCATCCATACCTAATTTTTCAGCGTTCAAAAATAATAAATAAGAAGCTCCTCCATGTACAACAGAGAGGTCTGGACAATGTTTTTCTATTGTTGCTTTTACAAATGCTATATTATCTGCCAGATATCCCAGTAATTTCTGATACCATTCTTCACAATGAATGAATGATGAAAAAATAACTGCCTGTTGAAGATAATTTGTCTCAGCAAGATGACATTGATCAAGAAAACCAAATACCTTTTCACGTAATTGTGGGTTCTTAATAATCATGAACCCACCCTGCACCCCCGGTACATTGAATGTTTTTCCGGGAGAGTGCAAGACTATCGACTGGCTAACCATGTCATCATCTAAGTTAAAAAAAGGTATATGTGATGTTTTAGAAATATTAAATCACTATGTACTTCATCCGATATTACGATAACGTTTTCTTCATGGCAGTAACGCTTTATTTTTGAAAGTGTCTCTTTGCTCCATAAAGACTCCACCAGGATTATGAGGAGAGACGAATAAAAATAATCTAGATTTTTTTAATTTGTCTCTAAAATCAATCCAGTTAATCTCATAAGAACCCTGACTTTCAATCAACTGGGACTGTATAAGAGTACGCTCACACCCTGGCACTAATTCTCGATATGGGTCGTATATCGGTGTCAAGGTCAGAATATTATCCCCCGGTTGAGATAGAGCAAGCAAAGATAAAACAACTGATTTTATTACTCCCGGAATAAAATGTATCCACTCCTCTTTAATCTGGCAATCATACCGCTTTTTATACCAGTAAATTATAGCCTCTTTCCAACCAGGGTAGTCCATATTATATCCCTGAATTGACTGTGAAAGAACGGATTTCATCTCTGACAAAATAGCATCGGGAGTACTAAAATCCATATCCGCAATCCATAAAGGTATAACGGTATCTGTCCCAAACATTTGTTTCATTTGCCCAGTTTTGCGGGATATAGGATCTCTGGAAATAGCTTGATCAAATAAAGACATATTTTGTACACCATTGTCTCGATATTAAATTAAATTTTCTGTAGCTCAGGATGCAGCCAGATATTCGGGGTCGTCATCTTTATCGTAAGGAGCAATACCAATACCTGTAGCGGCCCATAACAGAGCAAAAAATACACCGCTGTAACACAGAATTGCCCAAGGAAGATAATCGAGAGTTGCAACACCCAGCATCGTGGCACAATACACCCCAGAAGCTGACCATGGAATTATAGGCTCAACTACCGTACCTGCATCCTCTGTGGTTCTGGAAAGATTTTAGTAGCCAGCCCTCTCCTTTTATATTCATCTTTAAATGCATCCCCGCATAGTAACAATGGTAATGTGCCATTTGCAGTACAAGCGCATATAGTAAAAGCACTCAGAATCGTTGTAAGTATTAGTCTGAGGTAGATTTCACCCCTTCAGTCATTCTATGAATAACCGTATGTAAAGAGCCTGTTGCACTCATAGCACCAGCAAAACTGAACGCACTAAATACGGTAACGAAACTGCTAAACATGGAGATTGCCCCACCTCGCTCTAGTAAGCGTGGCATATCTGAAGATAATGCCGAAATATTCACGCCATCAGCCATACTTAACCTAAAGCCACTTACTACAGACTCTCCTACAGAAGCAGGAGTAAATGACTGGAAAACAAGTGCTAAAATGACTGAAACTAACGTTGATAAAAAAGCATTGGAATGGGCGGTTTCTTGCTCAAAGAGCCGTATAGTACAATGATAGGTGGCAAAATAAGCAAAACATTAAAATTATATACTTTAGCAATAGACGTCATCAGTATGGCAATACTGTCCGGTGTTGTCGCTGAGGCATCAATACTTAAACCCATATAAGTATATACGACACAGCACAAAATAAATCCGGGACCAGTTGTCCAAAGCAGATGGCCTATATGTGAATATAAATTCACACCTGCTGCTAAAGCTGCCATATTTGTCGAATCGGAAACAGGAGAAAGCTTATCTCCAAACCAGCAACCAGAAACAATGGCTCCAGCGGCAATAGCTAAGGGAATATTCAATCCGATAGCAACTCCTATCATTGCAATTCCTATTGTTCCTATTGATCCCCATGACGTTCCCGTACAAACAGAAATAAGAGCTCCAAGAAAGAATGCCGAAATATAAAAATACTGCGGATTTATAATCTTAAGGCCATAATATATCATCATAGGAATAGTGCCAGATACCATCCATGCACCAATAAGAAAACCAATACTAGCTACAATTAAGATAACGGGTAAGGCCTCTGATATTTTCAAACAAATAGATTTCAAAATATCATCCCACGTATAACCATGGGCAATAGCAACAAAAGAAGCTGTCGCTGTTCCTAAAAGGATCATGGGTTCAGCGCGTATATTAAATACAAAATATCCAATACTAATTGCAGCTAACATAATAGCATAGGGAACAGTGACCAGAAGAAAGAAGGTCGCTGCTTACCTGGATGTGGAATGTTTTTCATTTTATATATCCCTGATTTTATATTATGGAACAGGCTTATATTTCATTATTATTTACACTTACTTATTTATATGTTTAATACCTTTCCCTGGTGAGGAAACATGTAGACTATGTTCATGACTCAACCTTCGGTACTCTTTAGGAGGTATACCAACATGGTTTTTGAAAATACTGTAGAATCGGCTGCTAGATGTAAAACCAGCCAGCATGGCGATATCCATAATCGGTTTATCAGTATCGCTTAGCAGTGCTCGGACATGGTTAATACGTAGTGACATGATGTATTGCTTTATCGACATCTGCATAGACTTCTTAAAAATACCCATGGCGTAGTGAGTATTTAATTTCACATGTTCAGCGATATCATTAACAGTAAGGTGTTGATCACTATTTACGGCAATAAATTCAAGCATCTGACTGACATAAAACTGCGCGTGACGAGAGGTAGAATTCTGGGTTGAAGAAGATGTTTTATGTGCAGATACAGGGGACCATCCCAACATACTAAAGCGCTTAAGCATCAGAGCAACTTCATCAATTGCCAATTGTCGAATATGTGGATTAGGACTGTTGAGTTCATTCTGCCAGCGCTGAACCTCAATAATGCTCAACGGCTGTACGCTCAAAGATTGTATCACCCTCCCGTGCGTAACATGATTTATTAACTCCCGTTCCAAAGGCCACGATAAAAACAAATGCATAGGTAGGTTTATAATAGCCATTTGCTGGCAGTACCCCGGATCTATTAACTGATGGGGAGTGCATGCCCAGAATAATGTCACATGCCCCTGCTGGAACTGCACGGTCTCATTATTTATCAGGTAATTAACATTACCATCGAATGGAATATTTATTTCTACCTGTCCATGCCAGTGACTGTAAGACATTGCTAGAGGCGCCCGGAGTTCTATGTCCATTCTTTGCGACTCTGAATATAGAGCCAGTGGGCTTTTGGTCTGCTTATCATAACTACGGCACATATATGGATCATTCGGTAACCGTGGATAGTTTTTATCTGCCATAGCACTTACTCCGAGCCAACTGATTGAAAAGGTATCTACTGCATTTGTATCTTAGCGTAGATACTTCCCAAATTTACCTACATTTCATTGGATTTAATCCCATAAAGTCAGATTACGATGTAGCAGATCATCAATCTGACTTTATGGGAATAATCTTTTGTAAGTTTACATTCCATGTTAAGCAGTAACTTTTGTTAAGCTTCATCCTATACCTCTCAGTTGAAAGCCTAAATTGGTGGCCTATAAAACTGTATTGCGCCAGATTATCCAATCGTTCAGCTATTTGAGAGAGCTTTTCTGGCATCAGTTGTTGGGGACAGAGCATCAATGAAAGCTAGTAGAGAAAATGCTAGCGCCAGTAATGCGCCAAATACTACAAAATAAGGCCTGTGGTGCAGCCACGATATTATATGTAGCGCCCTAAAAAATTAGAAAAATGGGAACAAAGCTGCTTAATTACTGAACTTATCAAAAGTTCAACTGGTCATCAGAACTTGATAGAAGGAGCTAGTTAATGATTGGCTCTTCCTCTGTTGAGGTTGGTAATACATAATTGATTCATTTTCAAGCACCACACAGTGCTTTTATGGTGTATCTATTTTAATAAGGAACGCGTTCCTGTCCAAAAAGGAAGCACCAAAACGACGTTCCGGAACGTTCCGGCTCCACAACACCCACTAGCTGTGCTGCGTTTTAACATCCAGCCGATGCGCTGGCTCGGAATGCCATTCGAATATATGAGCATGCTCGGTGAGATGCGGAAATTTGGCGAGAGTCGGCGAAGAGGACGACCTTGTTCGCATTGGAAGTACCAAAACGAGGGAGCCTTGTTATCGATTAGTGTGACCTAGCGACGTTGGCGCGTAAGAAGCCGAGGCGC
>JABZEU010000450.1:0-10028 GCA_014635995.1 Sarcophaga peregrina
AGCTTGCTATTGACTTATTGCTAATATGACTACTACTTGCTACACTGTTTCTAATGTCGCTATTATTATATGCTGTTGCAGATGATGTGGTTGTGGATGTTGCTAATGTCGAACGGCCAGACTCGTGTTCCGAGGCCAGGCTATCGAACAGTCTACGGCCGGTCGAAACAATCGATGAGGATCCCGCTGATAACGATGATGATGAGTTTGATGACGTTACTGCAGTCGATGATGATAAGGAGGAGGATTCTCTTAAATTACCACTTACTTGTCTAGAGGGCGATGAGGTTTTCTCCGATTTTTCCATCGCATTAATTTACCCGCTTTACTGTTATGGCTGTTGGTGTTGCTGTTACTTGTGCTGGTCAGATGATAAGTGCCACGGGGTATAGTATCTCCGCCCGGTGGCGAAGGAGAATCCGGCGATTTAATGGGTGTAAACTGTACACGAGGTTCTCTTTTCAAATATTTTGACATCAACTGAGTGGTGGTCATGGCTTGGGACTGGGCCAACAAAGCATTAGTTGAGGCAGACGATTTATATGAAATCAAATCATCTGAATCGTCCGATGAGGTTGTCGTGGCCGAAGTACCCGTTGAACCAGCACTCAGTACCGTTGCCTGGGATGATGAAGATGAGGAGGTATTGCTCGACTTATTACGCATCGCCTTATAGTCCTCGGTGGATAGGGTGAGGTTGTTCGTTCGGGCACATGGCTAGTGGTGTGCGATGAGCCATATGCCGAACGTAGTTTATATGCGGTATCCCCATATTTATTGTTAATGCCGCCGCCGCCGCTGCCGCTCCCCACACCATTATTGTCGTCGTCGTTCTTGGTCTGAGTTTTGTGCGGTTCATAGAAATCAACACCCTTACGTTGGATGCTGCCTGTTACTGTTGCCGTTGTAGCGTTTAATGATGATTGCTGTTGTTGTTGTATTTGATGCTGATGCTGATGTTGATGTTGATGTTGATTGTTGTTATGCATGATGCTGTTGCTATGATTGATGGATGAATGCATGGACGTTTTATCGTCGCTCGTGTAGTCTTTATCGGGTTTTCGTTGACTGATTGAATACGAACTGACAGATTCGTGTATGTTAATCTGTTTAACGGATGATGGTGATACGCCGCGTTTAATGGTATCAGTGCCTGTATAGGTAAATGAAATTAAAAATGGAGTTCAGAGAAAGAAAAAGAGAGAGAATGTTACTTACTTTTACCAGAACCCGAGCCCGAACCGGTCGATGCTGAACTACTGCCGGGGGAGGGTGTGCCTGGAAGTGGCAGTGGCGATTGGTCGGGAATTGCTGAGCCCACTGAGTCCACCAATTGATGGGGCTGCAATAGATGTTAAAATGCATACGTTTTAAAATTTTGTTTTCTCCCTTCATTTCAATCATTCAACATTCATTCAGCTAAAGGATAAAGGGAAGGGGGTAGTCAATGTTTATTTGAAGCGTTAGTTAGTGCATCATAAATATTTTTTAATTTGATTTGATTTGATTTGATTCGATAATATTTTATGGGTTAAAATGAAAATAGAAAAGAAGAATAAAAATTTTTGATGAAACCAATTATTTTGAACAATAACAACAAAAACACAAAAAGAATTTTCTTTCAAACCAATTTGATTGAACATGTTTAAGAGCAAAATGGATTTAAAAATAGCTTCGTTCGCATATTTTGGAGAAACTACACACAACAAAACGTATAATAACAGCAAAAAAAAAGGGAACTAGTAACACAGGTGCATTTGATAAGAGAGCGAGAGAGAGTTTTGTTATCAAAATTTGATTTAAGGTGCCAATCGTCAATCAAGGGGAATTATTGAAAAAAAATTTCTTTCGAAAATCAAACAAGGTTTTTACAAAAGACATGCAAAATTTTTTTTTTCGGAAACGTTTGATGTCTTATCAAATGTAAATGCTTGATACGCTATGGCTATGGCTATGGCTATGGCTATGTTTAAATGGTTTAAATAATGAGCTTTAATAAAATGTTTTAACAAGCTACGTTTCTTAAGTTTTAAGGCGGCGTATAAGGCCAGTGTGTGGTCTGGTTTTGAAATTGAAATGATGACAACATAACATGGTTACATGGACCAAAGAACGTTGATTATGTGTTATTGTGTAATGTTATATGGTGTATAACGGTGTATTTACAATTAACAATTTAATTAATTTGATTAATTGATTTGATTAATGTTTAATTGGATCAATATGAAATGGTTTTTATTTGTTTGGCTGTTTGATTTCAAGCATAATGTTCTTTAGTTTTTTTATTGATTTAATTTGTCATGATTTTGAATTTGATTGTGATTTGAATGCTTGATTAAAAAATTGTGTTGATTGCTAAATGGTTTTGTGATTTTGATTAAAGTTTTTAATTGTTTTTAATTTGATTTTTTGTTTTTTAAGTTTCAACAAGTTTACCAGTAGTGGGCCAATCATGCTTACATCCGTTTTTCAGTCAATCACACATCACATCAATATTTGTTTCGATCATTATTTCAATACGTTATTGTTTCGGGTTTTTTTTTGTATAAATTGGTTGTGTTTTCTTATTTTCATTATCATCATATTTAATAATAAAAAAAATGTTTTTTTTCATATCTTTTAATACAATAAAGAAAAAAATATAATTTTTATTTTTTTTAAAAAAATTATTAATAATTATTCTTTGAAATTTATTCTCTGTAATAATTGTAGTGTTTCTTCATCAAATCTAAGAAACGTTCAATATTTGACTTCTTACAGTATTTCTTAGAACAAACGGTCACAGGATTTCAAAAAACGGGGGGGGGAAAAATTAAAAAAAAAAATGAAATCAAATTGAATTAAAAATTTAACCCTTGAAGCACCAACTAAAGCATACATACATGGATAACCCTGCGACACATTGAAAATACACTCAAAAATAATTTTTTTACATTTCCCGAACCCTCCTACATACATACATACATAATTGGCCATTACAAACCCTTCATCGGATTAGACCCTATCTTCTCACACCACTATGTTGTGTGCGTTAATTTTATACATGAGTGGCGTGCACCTACAGTTTAAAGTCGACTCCGACGACAAATTTTTGGAGAAGCTTTTCATGGCAATTTTTACCTCTCACAGTTTTGCCCAGAAATCTGCTGAGAATGAAGTCGCCGAAGAAATATTTTTCGTTTTGATGTCTGACCTGGGATTCGAAACCCGGGCCTTTCGTCTAATAGCCAACACACTACCCACTAGACCACGGCGGCTTTTTTTGTATATTTCTCGAACCCCCCTCCTAACTTATTTTATTTGACAAACTGTTTTTCTGATTTTACGCACAATTTCTGAATTACACAAACATTTCTGAACCGATTTTTCAATTTTTTTTTTTTGATTGTCAATTTCAAGTTTGCACAGCTTCAGAAGACGGCTAATTGGTTTTTTTTTGAAAATATATTATTTTCCTTTCCCAAAACATTAGCCAACTTCTGGTGTTTGCGTGAAATTGTCCACATTTTGTGATAAACCATCAAATCCATCCAAAAATTTGAACATTTTTGAACTAAAATTCTTTTGATGTGAGAGACGACTGTTATACTATTTATATAATAACTTCGGTCATGTTGTTGTCCAATTTGATCAAACGAAGTGCCAATTTCTTTCTCAAGAGAACAGACTTTATTATATTTTTCACTTATATTAATATTTTTTTGTTATTAAAATTTGCTACTATGGACTGCACAAACTTGATAAATTTAAACAATTTACATTTTCCATTTATCTCATCAAATCTCATAGCATATTAAGTCAAATATTGATGATATGTATTACCGTTTAAAAGCTCCATCTCTCGCCTTTCCAACAAGATTTAAATTTTGGAAATCGGATCAGAAATGTTTTAGTAATTCAGAAATTTGTGCTAAAGTCGACAAAAAAACGAGTTTTCGTCATCAAATAAAACAATTTTGAAGGTTTTTGAGAACTAAAAAAAAAAATTTTTGAGATCTACTCAAAAAACCACAAACTCACTATGTCATTAGCCCGGTTTATTTTAATTTTTTTTTTATTTTATCGCATAGTGTAATTGGTCAATACAAAACCCTTTAGTCAGGACTACAACCTAGCTTCTCCTTTACTTATGTTGTGTGTGTTCATTTTATACATGGTGGGGGCGTGGCCTACAGTTTAAAGTCGACTTATACCGATCGATGATGTTTTGAGAAACTTTTCATGGAAATTTTTATTTTTTAATTTTAAGGTTTTTTTGTCCAGAATCTGCTAAGAGGAAGTTGCCCTAGAAATATTTTTTCATATTTTCGTTTCGATGTCTGACCTGGAGTTTGAACCTGGGGTCATGCGTCTACCTACTAAACTACGGCGCCTTCCCAGTGTCCAATAAACATTCCCAATAACACGCATAACTTGTCTCAGAGAGTTGCGTTCAATTTCGATGAACCTTTGTTATCGTAATATTGCCAGAGAATAGTTAAATACCAGGCCTAGGATATCTCAGAAAGTTATAGTCCATTTTGTTGAATTTTTATAATCATAATGCGCCAGAGTATAGCAAAGTTCAGATACATTACTGACAGCTCAGCATTAGAGGCCCGGATAGCGTGCCTATATTAAGGTAACAACAAACCTAAGCACTATTTTTAGCTCTAGCAAACCAAGAATCCTTGTGTAGTACATTTTCGATCCTTTATGTGATTTTTATCTCAAAGTTCTTGCACGTCTTTTCCTAAGTTTCCCCTAGTGTGTACCCTACTCCATTTAATCTTATCTTTAGACATAGCATGTTTGTGTATTGCACTCTAATTTCTCGTTCGATAATTTATCCTGGACGTTATTTTTAAGATTTTTTCATTCTAATAGTTTTCCATTCCGTTTTTCGCAAGAGTCGCCATAGTCTAGTAGGCAGTATATCATGAGGTTGAAGCTTTAGTCTAGGCATTTGGAACAAAAGGAAATATAGATGGCAAATAGCGTACCCATTCTGATACCTCGGTTTCAAATTTTCTTCTAGTCCAGGAACCACTTACGAAGAAAGGACTCAGCTTGCTAGTATCAAACCATGACCGTTCATCCAAATCCTCTTTATAGTAGACACATAGGTGTCTCTTCTCCGACCAAGTACCGGACATGTAAACAATAGCTGAAGCACAGTTTTATCCTCCTTCTCATCATCACAGCTTCTGTAGAAATCATTTAAAAAGTGTCCAAGACTAATACGCCTCTCATGAGTTCATACAATCCAAAGCCCCATAAAAGCCAACTTCTTCAACACGCATTCTATCCAGCATTGGCCAGATTTCTGGGACGTTCTGTCCATCTCCTGTTGACAAGGTCTACGATTATAAGCATGCAGGTGCACGGAGGGATATTGAATGCGGAGAATTCATCAGAGAGTTTGGTGGTAGTGCCCCTTCTCTGCAGTAACCCAAGTGATACAAACATCACATCGGTTTACTACCACGATAAGACATTCGTGCAACAGTCATATACCTCCCTGGGATTAGGTTCGGTTAGATTAGGTTAGAGGACGTGTACTTGTCACTTCTGATAAGTACAGTACTCGGTGGTCGAATTGACCCATTGTACTACGTCCTAGCTTCTCACATCACTTATGTTGTGTGCGTTTAATTTTATACATAAGTGGCGGGACCTACAGTTTAAAGTCGACTCCGAACGACACATTTTTGAGAATCATTCCATGGCAATTTTTTTACTTTCAGAGTTTTTGCCAGAAATCTGCTGAGAGGAATGTCACCGAAAAATTATTTTCAAATTCGAACTCGGGTCTTTCGTCTAATAAGCCAACACACTACCTAGTAGACCACGGCGACCTCTCTGGGGTTTATTACCTTAGAATCCAATGATATGATAGCCGCCTGGCTATCGGAACGTATGATAATTTTTCGCTTGAACATCTTTTTCGTCCAAATTAATTTCAATCGCAGTCCGTATTTCGGGCCAAAAACGAAATATTTTTTCGGCGACTTCCTCTCAGCAGATTTCGAAATACTATTGTTTGTCACCTGTGCCAAGTGCAGCACCCAGAGGTCGAATTGACGCATTACGAACGTCCTAACTTCTCACACCACTCGTGTTGTGTGCGTAATTTTAATACATGAGTGGCGGACAATTTTTGTGAAACTTTTCATGGAACTTTTTAATCTTAAAGGTTTTTCCGCCAGAAATCTGCTGAAAGGAAGTTGCCAAAGAAATATTTTCATTTGTATGTCTAACCTAATAACTGATGCGCCTGTTAATAGGTCTAGCGACCAAGAGAATCGTTTCATATGATTAGCTCCATAGCGCCTCAATAAAAATTTCCCCATTTGCGTGGTTTTTTTTCTATATTTTCCCATAGCATGTGCTTAATCCAAAATTTATCTTGGTTCAACTCGTTCTGCGTTCTTCTTTATGGCGCAAAGGCATGGACATAAATAAGCACAGATACAGCAGCCTTGAGTGTATTCTGGAGAAAAGTCCTACGTAAGATCTTGTGTTCCAGTGCAATGATTTTCGTAGTCAAAAATCGTGGTAAGCTGCGTGACGTGGACGTTGTGCAGTGTACGTTATGTCGTTCGAATGGAGAAGGATTTTTCCGGCAAGATGGGTATTTGATGTGTTTTTCAGTGGAAGTCGTCGAAGGGGACGTCTTGGTTTACGTAGGAAGATCAAAATACAGGAAACCCTGTCATCGATTGGTAAGACAAAATGGAGTAGGCGCGAAAAGAAGCACAGGTACCTGGAAGGATATATTAAAAGAGCCCAAAATCCTTTAATCCTTTAAGTATGTGCTCAACCCGAAGTCGCCGTGTTCTATTGGGTAGTGTGTGGCTTATTAGACAAAGGCCAGGGTTCGTATCCCGGTCAGACATCAAAACGAAAAATATTTCTTCGGCGACTTCCTCTCAGCAGATTTCTGGCAAAGAATCTGAGAGTAAAAATTGCCATGAAAAGCTTCTCAAAAATCTGTCGTTCGAGTCGACTTTAACTGTAGGTCCCGCCACTCATGTATAAAATTAACGCACCACACATAATGGCGTGAGAAGCTAGGTCGTAATCCTACTGAAGGTTTGTAATGCCCAATTATGTATGTATGTGCTCAATCCAGTTGCATCTCACTCTTTTGGTTACCCTGTCCAGAATAAAGATTCCAATTGTATTTTCTGAAGTTGCAATGTATTTACATATCATCGGTCTCACGTAGAAAGGCCGGCCTTAACTCATACTTTTTTGTTGATTTTTTATGTGATTCCTCACAAAAATTAAAATAAAATGAAAATAAGGGAGTTAGGGCCTTTCCACAACGATATGTACGTGTTAAGCTGCCTCATTTAATGCTGCTTCGATGCTGCAACTTATTGGAACGTATCCCTACGCGTTTAGCGGGGTCTTACTGTATGTTTTGATTTGTAATTGGAAACTTTTAACCAATGTGCAGCAACGGTGCCGGACCAGTGACGCAAAGGCGAAATAAAAAAATGGAAAACTACCGCAATCGCGATCGTTAAAACAAAATTAATTCCTTAGGATTCCAATAAATTTTGGACTCCAATTTAGGACCCTAACTTAACAAGTTGGCAATACAAGGATTAAGTTCCAAAGGAAAGTGTAGAATAAATTAAAAATTAAAAACAAAGTTATTCTCCTAACTAGGGTCCTTCAGTTTATAAAACCCTAGACTTTAATAGGCCCTAACACATACATAAATATGTAACTGGGTGGGGGCTGGGGGCTGTCTGTATGTGTATGTGTGTATGTGTGTGTGTTGTTTGTAGATTTTGTGTATGTAGGAGTTGTATGGTTTACCTGTTGCACCCGCGCTTGTTGCAAGGCTCGATGCGATTGAGCTAACTGACCCACTACTGATTGATACAGATGACTGTTGACTGTGGCTGAGAGCTGATGTTGGCCTTGAGAAAGAATGTTGGTTACCGAAGTGGACGAGCGTAGTAGATTGCCCGCCGCCATGAGCTGCGCCTGCTGCTGCAATAGTATGGCCTGTCTGTCCACTTGCAACGCACTGACTTTGCTTCCACGCTGCCCTGTTGACTCGCCGCGCCGACCTGTCTACATAGGACTCTGTATTAATCAATATTATTGTAATTTTTTTTTTCTTTTCGATTTTATTTTTTAATTTTATTTTGTGTGAATTATTTTAACAACAACAATAACAACAGAAAAAAAATAGAAAATTAATTAAAATGATGAAAGAAAAAGTTGAAAAGTTCAGTGAGAAGAAAACTGAAAAAAAATCGAATTTAAATTGGTTTCTTCAACTGCCTCGACCATGGAGGAGTGTAGTTGGGGGGGAGGAGGGAAAAAAATTCCAAAAAAGAAAATAAAGTGGAATGAAGGAAAAAAGTTGAAAAATAACGGTACCAGAAAGTGGATAATTGGTACGCAGCGCATACATATTAATGTGCCACAAATTGTTTTTGTTTTTTTGGTTTTTTCTTTCTTTTTAAGTGAAGTCTCAAGTAAAGTGTAGAAGAAGAATAAGAATAAGAAGAAGAAAATCGAAACCGAAATCGAAATCGAAACAAAATGGGAAAATCGAAAAAAATATACTAAAATTACGTTACCTGAAACAACACCGGCCATATTGGAGATACTGCCTGCACTCAAGCCAGCACCTAAACCGGATCCCATACCAACAACGCCTGCACCACCACCCACACCAGTCATGCTGCCCATAATATTTCCAGCACCTCCAACCGCAACCGCAACTGCGCTCTGATGGTGTGTCTGTGTTTGCGGTTGTGGCCAGATTTGTAAGAGATACTTCAGCACGGCTATCGGTTGTGCATGATCGATATCTGAACCAGGCTGGGCACTGGCCGAATGCAGCATCAGTGGCGGTCCCATAACGGTGGCCAAAGCTTGGGCCGACATCTTATTGCGTTCGGAATTTGATAACACCAAAGACAAGTGATCGAGTAAGAATACCAAAGTGGCCTATTATTGTACAATGGAAAAGACACAATCGTTTAAAATCAAAACATTTTTCAATTTGTCGATCAATAACTTACCCTATTTGCCCGGGGTAGACAATCTAAAATGCTAAGCATTAGTTTGGCATTGCCCTCAGGATCATCTGGCAGACAGACAGCTGAAAAACAAAAAATCGAATTCAAATCATATTCCGCTAGTAAATCGTTAAAACTAGACGCCTACCTAAAGCATCGACTGTCATTTGGAAGAGACATCGGGTGAATAGAGGTTCTGGCAATTCGCGCAGATAGTCCTTTAGGACACCCGTTATGACATTGATATCAGGAACATGTTCAGGGCTCAATTCCACGGCACGACTATTTCTTTCGAATGCCTCCCTTAATAGACGTTTCTTAGTAGCAGAACCGCACAAGCGATAAAGACCAATAATATCGAGACCACGTCTTTCAACTTCCTCCACGCAACGTCTTAAAACAATGGGTACAGGTGCACTACCCGGTGCTCCCTTGGATTCTCGATTAACCACTGTCTCCAGATCAGCACCGAATAATGTAGGGTAACCGGCCCGTAAACTAGGCAGGCCTCGTCTTTTATATAAAGCAATAGGATCGGTGTGACGCATGCGTATGTAAATGGTACCTCTCGGTTCCACTTTAAGGGCCAACTGATGCAATGGTGACTGCCTCAGTATAGTAGACAATGAAATAGCTCCACGATAGCACAACTTGTGACGATGTTGGGGATCCCAAGAGTAGACTAGCACATCGAGCTGCTTATTGCCTACCAAATCCAATTCGAATGACTCATCCCAGTCGAACTGTAAATCGCCGGACCGCACAACGGTGCGCGCCTTGTGCACACGATCGCACTCTATAACACAGTAGAGGTCACGTGATGGCGCTGGTCCATGTGGTCCGCCTCCAACGTGCTGTGCACCTAGTTCGGGAGCCGAACGTAGGCCACGGCCCGCTAAAAGGTGAATCCACAACATACCCGATACACCACCACATCCACGATGGGCTTGTCCAATTTGTATTTGGTGAACTCAGCAGGATTAATATCGATTTGCC
>JABZEU010000451.1:0-10028 GCA_014635995.1 Sarcophaga peregrina
TGGTGTATAATGAAGATTGAAGTCGTCGTGGTCTAGTGGGTAGGTGTTGGCTTATTAGACGAAAGGCCCGGATTCGAATCCCAGGTCAGACATCAAAACGAAAAATATTTCTTCGGCGACTTTCCTCTCAGCAGATTTCTGGCAAAGACTCTGAGAGTAAAAATTGCCATTAAAAGCTTCTCAAAAATCTGTCGTTCGGAGTCGACTTAAACTGTAGGTCCGGCCACTGAGGTATAAAATTAATGCACACAACATAAGTGGTGTGAGAAGCTAGGTCGTAATCCTGACTGAAGTGTTGTAATGGCCAATTATTGTATGTATGTATACGTATAGATATCTTCGATAACTGCCACTCAGCAGACTTCTGGCAACATAAGGAAACAGATAGTCCTCGACTTACGGCCGCTCGACTTACGACTATGCACACTTACGATCATTTTTGCCAAATTTTTTTCATAGAAAATACTTAAAGAAGACAAATATGTAGTTGCAGGGAATCTCTAAAATATAGATTTTATTTATATAATAAATGGGGCCGCCGTGATCTAGTAAGGAGGGTGCCGGCTTATTAGACGTAAAGCCAGGGTTCGAATCCCTGGCCAGACTTCAAAATAAAAAGTATTTTTTCGGTGATTTCTTCTCAGCAGATTTCTGGCAGAAACTCTGAAAGTAAATAAAATTCGACTTTAAACTGTACGTCTCGCCACTTATGTACAAAATTAACACACACAACATTAGTGGTGTGAGAAACTAGGTCAATAATCCTTGCTGAAGATTATGTAAGTATTAGTACTTACTTACTTAATTGGCAATAACAACCCGATTAACGGATTTCGGCCTAGCGCAACACTTCAATGCGCCTCTGCTTTTTGCGCGCCTACGCCAATTGGTAACGGCTATGCCGTTGAGGAGCTCTTGCAGCCGACTAATGAATCGGATGTGGAAAAGTGCGATTAAAGGACATGGGTATATAAATACCCACTTAGGCATTGGCATGAAGAACACAATTCATTTTATTATAAACTTTTAAAAAATTTTTTCAAAAAGAAATATAAAAAAAAAATAATTTTTTTTATTTTTCCATATTTTTGGCATTTTCGGCATGAAATTGTGCAAAAGAATCCCTAGAATCTACATCCAAACCGCATTTTGTACGACCATACTCTATTTTCCCGCCGTGTTTTCTAATTTTATCAAACATGTGGTTAAATTTGTCAGTGCATTTTGCTATTTGCTGCAGATTTGTGACAACTTTTCCATTACGGCGATTATCCCGAACAATACCTGTTGCAAAATAATCTTTTCGAAATTATGTCCAGAATAAATAATGGCTTGTCGAATTTAATATTTTATTGACTTGGATCTGAATAGTCGCAGCAGTCAAAATTATTATTATCAGAAGCGCCAGTATATACGATAGAGGAATAACAATAGCCTATCATACAAGCTAGTACTCAGTATTCGAAGACAAATCGTATTGATTTGCAATTTATGTACATCTTAGAGGATCTTTGGCGACCATAACATGCGATCATCTGTTCATCCACAGAAGGACTATGAGAAAATATGCCAAATTGCATGAATTTTTTATTCAATGCATTGTTTAATGGAGTAATTTTGGCAAATTTATCATTCTAGTCAAGATTATTATTGTATATTTTCACTAAAACTCTCAAAAATATCTTAACTATGTTGTCTAGCCGCCATATAACAAAGGGAAAAAAATTTTTATTTTAGAACACACTTATGCCGAAGTGGGTAGAAAAATACCCATGCTCTACAGAGGCCCCCACGACACTTAAAAAAATATAAAAATATTCATATAATAGAAATACACCAAATACTATATGTGCCGAATTTCACCGAAATCGGACCATGGATTCTGGTGTCAGACGTTAATGGGTTAAAGAGTTTCTGCTGTCACCAAAATTAAAAAAAACGTTTTTCGAATTTGATATTTCCTGGAAGGATTTCTGAAAAATTTGTGAATATTTAATTTATGGCTTCCATAGACCGGCAATGTATCTATGCGCTATTTTTTGATTGAAATCGAAGATGTTTTACCATATACTTCAAACTATTTAAACAAAAATTATTTCGTTTTTCATTATGTGCTTGTATAATAATAAAATGTCAGAAATTTTGCTTTTCAAACTAAAATTTTTTTTAAGCAATTTGATAACGTAATACGGCTGTCATGTCTTCATGTTTACGTCTATGATTGCTAGTAAAACATTTAATTTATGCAGAACATTCACCATAACAATAACATTTTTCCCTGAAAGTGTTGAATGTACATGAATACGAACAATTTATGGGATGGACAAATACCATTAATAATTTACATTAGCACTTATACAAACATAAACAATTTGTATTAGAATTGTTGAATTTATTTCAAGGCTTTACAAAAAGAAGTAAACGCAATAGGAAAAAGTTTTCAAACAAATCTGCTTGAAGATGATGCTATATTGAATGATTTTACTTGTCTTGGTCTTCAATCACCTAACACTACAATCCCAACGCACTTTATACATACAAGCAACACACTTTTAGATCTATTTTTTGTAAGCAATAAATACATATTTTGCTCTATGATCACTCTCAGTGCCGTGTTTCTCTAGACATGATCTTATTTCATGACCTACAAGTTCCAGTTAGGTATACCACCCCGGATTATTACATTTAGAGATTTTAACAATATAGACATGAGGTGTACTGGAGAGAGAATTTTTTGAAGTGAATGGAATAACATATATTATTTTAATTCAGTGAACGACCAGTTAACATTCTTTGAACATCATGTTATAGATTATTTGATTTAGTGGTACCACTTAAAACTGATGATCAGCAGTCGCCAAAAGCCCTGGTTTTCGAACGAAATCAAGATCTATGCTTCAAAGAGATATTGCATATAAAAATGGAAAAGATTTAAAACCACTGAGTTGCGTGAGGCCTATCGCACTTCTAAAGAAAAGTTATAAATTAATAAGAAGGGCAAAATCGAAATTTTATGCTGAAAAATTTTCTTCTGCTCTTAGCTCCAGGAAAACATGGCAAACCATACGTGAAGTTGGTATTGGTAAAACCTCTACACCTGAACCTTGTGTAATCGACGCTAACGTTATGAATGAACAAATTTTCTAAATATTCCAATAGTGGAGGCTGATCCGCATTATTACGATAATCACCCCAACAATATTTCTGAGGCAACTTTTTCTTTTGAATCTGTGGATGATTGTTGCCTAGCTAGTTTGTTGTCGATTAAATCTAATTCTGTTGGTGCGGATAACATTAATCCAAAATTTCTAAAGTCCTTCTCCCTCCATTGCTTCCTTTTATTACTCATATTTTAATAGAATTCTTACGAGCAGTGAATTCCCTTCGAATTGGAAAATAGCTATAAAGAATTGTACCTGACCAATCTAGTTCCGATATAGACAATCGCCATTTTACCATTTCTCTCCAAGTTTTCGAGAGAATTATGCATAAACAGATGACACGTTTCCTCGATCGGAACAATATGATAACACAAACTCAGTCCGGCTTTAGAAAAAATCATGGATGCATAACAGCGCTAGTTGATGTTGCTGAAAATATTCGAAGAGAAGTGGATGATGGAAATACTGACTTTTTGGTCTTGCTGGACCACTCCAAGCATTTGATACCGTGGGACACAATATTCTATGCTTCAAATTACAAAACTTCTTCAATTTTTCCTTTTCTGCCACCCAGCTCTTGTCAACTTATCTCTGCGGAAGATACCAATACACTGAAGCACATGATCTAGAGCTCTTCCCGTGTCAAGAGGAGTTCCACAAGGTTCAATTGTCGGTCCTCTTTTATTTTCGATGTACTCCAATGACCTTCCAACTATATTAACGGATGTAAGATAAGGATGTATGCAGACGATGTCCAACTTTATACTAGCTGCAATAATGCAACGATTACTCAGTGTATAAGTTCATTGAATCAACAGATGCATCGTATTCAGACATGGGCTTCTGCTAATGGTTTGGCAATAAATCCGGCAAATCAAAATGCATTGTTATTCAGAAAAGGCTTGCACAATCAATAAGTATTCCTGATATATGTATAAACGGTAAAAAAATACAAATAGTCACATCAGCAAAAAATCTGGGTGTTTTATTTCAATAAAAACTTACGTGGTCTGACCACGTCAACATGCTTGTGGACGTTCTTTCTCTATGCTAAGAACTATATGGTCATCTCACTACTGCACACCAATGAGGATAAGATACTTCTGGCGAAAACATATTTAATTCCCACCATTACTTTATGGATGTGAACTTTTTTCTAATTGTGATTCATCTAGCAAGAGAAAGTTAAACGTTGCCTACAACAACATTACGCGTTATGTATACGGATTAAACAGACGATCCAGAATTTCAATGTTCGCAACTCAATTGTAGGAATTTCTTTGATTGCCTGCTTAAATTAAAAGTTTTGGTATTATGCACAAGATATTTATACCCGCCAGCCGGAGCATCTTTACAATAGACTCTCTTTCGCAAATAGCTGCAGAGGTAGAAGAATAAGATCATTTCGGTACAAGAGCCTCATCTCTAGTTGGCATTTTTACATATTTTGCAACAACTCTGGAACTCGATCCCCTACACTGTCAAGTATTAAGTAACGCACGACATTTAAAGCACAACTTATGAAATTGTTTTCAACGTAATTTTCTAAAAGTCTACTAATATTTGTCATGATAAATGTATGTAAATTTTTGATCTCTAAAATTATTGTACTCTGTAAAATTTAATTTATATTGTTATTTAATCTATGTAAACATTGTTACTCTTACATTTATTAGTTTCATACTGCAATATAAGACATATGTCTTGTGTATGGAGCTTTTAAAATAATAAATAAATAAAAATAAACAAATAGGAGAGTTATTGTCAAATTGATGGAAATACTAGTAGATTAAATAAAAAAGGTAGTTATCATGAATTTTAAAAAATAAATAATCAACTATAGAGTATTAACAAATAATAGTTACGATAACTTAACCGACCTAAGGAGTGCGCACGAAAAAAAATGAGACTACTTTTAAGCATATAAATTTTATCATAATTGAAAAAAATAAATCGTTATCTATTTCAAAATCCACGTGCTAAATTTGATTGCAATAGCAAAATTAATTTTTTGGAAATAGACACGCAACAAGAATTTCGTAAAAAAATAATTGAAATTTTCAATGAAAAACCGCGCCGCTTAAAAAAAACGATTGCTATGTTCGCAGGTGTTAACCAAAAAACAGTTTCTAAGGTACGAATAAAACAATATAAAGAGTCTTTGAGTATTGAGTGAAAGCATGGAAGTGGAAAACAAAAAGGATTTGCCTACCAAAACTAAGCAAGTAAAATAAAACGTATTTTTCTAAAGCACCCTGAAATGTCTGGAAGAAAATTAGCTCAAAAAGTTGGATGCTCTGAGACCTTTGTCAGAAAAAAATTTTATAAACAAAAAGTATTCAAATATTATTTACTTTAATTGAAATATAAAACTAAAAAAAATCCGTTCTTAGTTTTATTTCTATAACGAAAAGTGTAAGTCCAGTTTTTTTTTTGTGCACACTCCTTACTACTTTTTTATGACCCAGTCCTAGAAATTCAAAATTGACATCGTTTTCGTTGTTCATTTGTTAATATTTTCAAAAAAATGTTTACATATACAGTGAGAAACCAATCCTTTACAATCAATACTATTGTTTACCAGTATGAAATGAGCGCATAATTGTAAAATTTAAATATTAATATTAAATGGAAAAATAGTGCAAAAAACACAATAACAAAAAATATTATCCATTATAGGCTACATTTTTCTTTCATCTTTCCGGCAATCTGTGGAAATAATCTATTCGTCATTTGAAGCAAACCTACTAGTCCTTCAATTTTCGAATTCCTAGTAGGAATCGAAGTGCTGCCTAGTAAAGCTAACATTGGTATCATATCTTGTGGCCTATTCTGGTCGTTTTACGACCAATGCGTGTGTCAAATTTATCACTTGTTGGCGGTAGTAATTTGTATTAAAAGTACTATTAGGTTCAAAAGGTGGTGGTAAACTACAATTTTCGGTTACCATCAGACACACAGCATTGTCTTCTTACAGAATCTATCTGGTTTTGCAGCCGAATTGATGCTTGTCACTTGATATCGGTAGCCGCCTACACTAAAGGTTTTACCAGGCTTTAGGAGCTCGTGGTACATCTTACCTTTTCGGCGTCATTATACAGTGTTGACTAGGGATGCCAAACGGAATCAAATGGTAAAATAGTTCCAAGATAGCTCTATGCAGTCTGTAAATATTCCCTCTCCTACCTCCTGATGTAAATAAATCTATTCTTTTGGACAGTTGAGTATCTAAATCAGTTACTTTTTTAATTCGTTTTATGGACTTTTAGCATTCTTCGATGGCGTCCAATAACTTTTTATCAATGAAAGTGCGGTTTTCTTCATCTGAGAAGCTCATATCCAAGTCAAGAGATATAGAATTTTTTTGTAGGGTCAAAATACATACGAATTCACAGCCCCGAAAAATTCCGGGACAAGCTTTTTAAAAATTCCGGGATTCGGGAATTTGTGAATTCCGAAAATCTCGGGATTTCGAGATTCTGGATTTTCCGATTGGCATCCCTAGTGTTGACGTATTGTCGAATCGATCCAGTTTATGCAGGATTTTTTTGCATTTAGGATTTTTTTTCATCGGCACTTGCAATTCCATGCAATATTGATTTTGTATCGTAGTTTTAAAGACAAGAATTTTCGGTTTTTCATCTATCTGTCATTTAATTCACGTGGCATCCAGTCATTTGTTTCTGACTTTAAGTGTCATCTTCATTTCATATTATTTACAATTCGGTGCCTTTTAGCTTTTTGGTTGTCAGCCATTGTGTTCATTTCTTACGTTAGTTATCTTTTTCATGGCTTTTCTTTTATAACACTATTTTGAGCATCAAATTTTACCCTGTAAAGATTCATTGGCTATTATGATTGCAAAAACTGAACAAGATTATAAAATATTACAAAACTTTTGTCCAACACGTCAAAAGTGTATACAAAAGAAACATAGAAGCAAATATTTTAAATAATTAATTACAGAATTTCAAGTTGTAAAAAGATTTATTTAATTAAATGAAAAATTTTCTTCAATAAGTAGGTTTCGGTAATTACTGCATTTTTCTTGAAGACCCCTTAAAGTACACTTCAGAAGTGGCAACAATCCTCAAATCAACAAACAGAATTAAGGGCCATTATTATAACATGCAGTTAACTAAAGGGAGGATTTTAACGGACAGATAAATTGTTTTTATTATTATTTTTTTTTTTAAATATTACTTATTTGTTTACAACTCAAATACAAATAGAATTCATTATTTTGTACCAGCATAATAGAAATGTAGCAAATACTAAAATTTAAAACTAAACTTATTAAAAAGATGATAAGGACAAGGATTCATTCATTCTGGTCCTATCGTAACTCCACTATTTGGTCGCACAAGTTTACTTTTTCCATGAAAGCATTGCAATTGTGCATGAACTTTTACAGGACAACGGCGTTTCAAGTTTTTATTCCATCTGTCAACTTCGCCTGCAGGGTCATTACAGCAATTAGTTGACGCAACTATCACTAGCTTCGTGTCCTTCCACTTTACATAGCCTGTATTCATTTCTTTGTGCAAGAGAAATTTCACAGTTTTTGGAATTCTGTTTGCCGTAATTGTGCCAGTTGCTAAATAGTCCATTTCGTTTAATGCTTCTAACAAATGGTATTGTTGGTATATTTTTTATTAGTCTAATGACCATAGATCGCCCGTGATCAAGACCACAATTTTTAAATGTACCAGGACATTGAAAATTTTCAAAGCACACAACTATGCCATTGGAAGTAGCACAAACAAGATTTTTCAAGCCTACTGGTCGTGGTTTTGATCGAATTACCTGACGAGCGGGGCGTCTACTCGTAAAAGGTAGCATTTGTTCATCAATTGATTACTTCGTGATGCAAATCATTGCATCGTTTTTTACAATGTCAATAACTCGTTGAACTCTTCAAAACTTTTCGCGCGATATGGAGTTATAAATAACAGGAATTTTAGTTTTCCTTGCCCAATACATTCTTATAGTTGGATAACTGAGGCGTTATTATTATAGCAATATTATGGCACATCTATAAAATCTTTTTCTATCTGCCGTCACATTTATCTAAAACATAAATTTTCGCAAATTTTACAATGTACGAGGACATGTGTTTCTAGGAAGTAGTTCTTAAAATATTCTGATGGAGTTTTAATATTTATTTTATTTCCATCATCATCATCATCCAGATCATCCATACATCGGAAATGATACACATGCCAATATGACATGCCAATTTGGTACTTTCGATCTTGTTACTGATGATTTTAACTGTTCGACAGATGTATTAGTTTGATCTATCGTATTATAAAAATTGTTTTCATCGCTTTCTTCTGCATCTTGATTTACATTGAAAGGGATAAATGATTTATCAGCGTCATCAGCATTACTAAAGTCATTATCGGAATCGTTAAGCATGTCATTATTGCTGTTCAAATCAAAAAAAAATTTCCCTATAGAATAATGAGACAGAACACACGTGAGTCTAAAACAAAATGTCAAGTTGTGCCTGACTGACACAATTGTTCTATCTGTTTTTCCACGACCACAAGCTAATTATTGCTATTCACAATTCCACCATGTGATGTGTTGCATCGTTAAAAGAATATTTTCAAAGTATTTCTTCAAAAACCCTAACCTTTTGTACCCATGCCTACACTTCCTGAAAGGCAAACTCCAACTGAAGTTGTTTTTCTTAATTCGTTATGTGTTTGTTTTTAATTTTAATTATTTGCCAACAATAACAAGACACCTCGATTACTGCTTGTCGGTTTCTAAAAAAAAAAATTATTTTTTAATACTATTTAAGGGCAAAAAGGGCAGATCTTACAATTGGTTCAGCTGGGTCTGTAAGTTATAAGCTTAAAATGCTCGCTGGTAATAGTAAGGGCATGGCTAATGACCGATAATCCCGCCTGCTTAAAATCTATACCAAATAGATTGATTTACAGGATGCATTCGGCTCTCATTGTTTGTTAACACATATCCAGAAAGGCTCCTCATAACTGAAGATTATTTTTAGATGAAAATAAGTTCCCAACTGTTCCTGATGGCATTCAGCGAATACCGTAACCAACTTTTCAAATTTCACAGAGTGATAGTGTAGTTAAAGCAATTTGTGTACTACCAATTGATAAATTTTCATAAATTTTCGATATAACATACTGTTACGTTTTTACCTTTTAAAAACGTTAAAATATATGAGTTCGTAGATTGCAAATAAAGTAAAAATAAATTTGTGTTTAGTTTTGATGAATTCTTTATTATCTGCACAACTTTTGTGCCACTGTTCCAGTTTATTCCACGTATACAACGATAATTTTTGCAATATGTGTTTGTTCGTGATAATTCTCCGCTTACAATCTTTTTGTAAGCAACAACACCTGTTAGTTACCCTTTGATCACAACCTTTTTGTAAGCACAACACTAACAACTGCTTCCTTCAGACGCAAGTTGTCTGCACTCAATCGATTGATTTATCAGTTCAACCAACGTAACGTCGTTATACACGACTAGATTAATTCGAACTCCGAATACAACGTGCCGTCTGCACACACGACTGATTCAACTCAAACTCTGAACTCTGAATCTACGATAGATTTTAATTCTCAACCAACGTGACGTCGTCTTACACGATTCAATTCAAACTCCACCCTCCTCGCTTTAACTTGCCTTTTATATTACTGGATCATCAGTGTGATGAATGCCCTTGAAGGACGATGACGTCCTTCGGAACAATCCAAAAATGTAAACAACTTATGTTCATTTTTGTTGTTTCTTGTTTACATTCGAGCAGGTAGATTAGTTGGGTTATTTTTCTGTTCGCTATTTTATACTGCACATTGTTTGACACCTGATTAAAAC
>JABZEU010000452.1:0-10028 GCA_014635995.1 Sarcophaga peregrina
GCTCCCGCATAAATTAACCATAACGGCTTACATCAATCGGTTTAGATAAGATAGAAGAGGAATAGTCAGCAACAATAATTTTATCTTCAGGGAAATCAGGTTCCTCATGAATAGCTAAGCCACCAATGGTTTCATTTGGGCAATAGTGAACATAAGCGGCATCATCACTTAATGGCCACTCTTTCATAGGTTTTAAATTAACAATGCCATCTTTTTCTTCAGTAATTTGAATTACATTAGGTGTACAGTATTTTTCAGCTTCTTTTGCTGCTGACTCTGACCAATAGCCGCTTACAATGTAGTCTGCGGTCGTTTTATCACCTAGTAAATTCATTGGTAACGTCGCAAAATGGGCTCGAGCTCCACCGTGACAAAATAAACTTTATAGTTATCAGGGATGTTTAATAAATCACGTAAATTTTGCTCTGCTTCTGTTGCCACTTCGATAAAGTCTTTTCCGCGATGGCTAACTTCCATGACAGAAACGCCCTAAACCCTTCCAATTACAAAACTCTTGTTCAGCACGACGCATGACTTCAACAGGTAGCATAGCTGGACCTGCACTGAAATTATAAACCTGACTCATTGACCTCACCCTATCCATCTTCAATTATGGTTAATAAAATTCACTCAGATAGTTAAAGTTGTACCACTCCAAGCCTTTAGCTGCAACGGTTATTGTAAGCAATCCCAAAAATGAAAGGGGGGTTATTTTTTGATAATGGGGAAAAGAATTTTGTTAATCTTGTCACACTCTCGACAAGCACCATTTTATGGAGAAATTAACAATAAATAAGCGATAATATCCCGAATTACATCATTGCGCTGTGTTTCGGGATATTCATTGAAATGTCTTTTATTGAAGATTAAAAATTAGCGAATAACTTTGCTTACGATCTCAATCGCTTCTTTTTCTATTTGGCGTAAATGCTCTTCTCCACGGAAGCTTTCACAATAAATTTTATACGCTTCTTCCGTGCCTGATGGCCTTGCTGCAAACCAGCCATAATCAGTCATGATTTTTAAACCACCAATTGGCGCATTATTACCGGGGGCTGCGGTTAAACGCTGTGTAATTTTATCTCCCGCCAATGTATCTGCGGCAACCATTTCCGGTGATAATTTACTTAGCTTCGCTTTTTCTTCGTGAGTAGCTTTCGCTTGAATACGGTTGTAAATCGGTGCCCCAAATTTTTTGGCGAGGTTATTATAACGCTGCTGCGGGTTTTCACCGGTAACCGCCGTAATTTCCGCGGCTAGTAAGCAAAGAATGATACCGTCTTTGTCTGTTGACCAAGGTGTGCCATCGAATTTTAAGAATGATGCCCCTGCACTTTCCTCACCGCCAAAACCTAGTTGTCCACTGAATAACCCATCAACGAACCATTTGAACCCTACAGGCACTTCAACTAATTCACGACCGATATCATTAACAACACGGTCAATCATCGCACTTGAGACAAGTGTTTTCCCTACCGCAACATTTTTTCCCCACTGAGGGCGGTGTTGGAATAGGTAGTCGATTGCCACAGCAAGATAGTGATTTGGATTCATTAAACCATCGGGGGGTAACAATGCCATGACGGTCATAGTCAGGGTCATTAGCGAAAGCTAAATCAAATTTTTCTTTCATCCCAAGCAAACCCGCCATTGCCCAACTTGATGAGCAATCCATACGGATAACACCATCATGATCCAAAGGCATAAAACGGAACGTTTGGTCTAATTGGTCATTTACGATTTCAATATCTAATTGATAATATTCAGCAATTTTTTTCCAGTATTCAATACCGGAACCGCCTAGTGGGTCAACACCAATTTTCAAACCAGACTTAGCAATCGCTTGCATATCAACAACTTCGCCTAATGCAGAGACATAAGGCATAACCAAATCTTGCTGAATAACGTATTCACTCGCCATCGCTGTATCAAAATTGACTCTTTTAACCCCTTCCAGGTTATTGACTAGCAATTGGTTTGCATTTTTTTCAATAACAGAAGTTAAATCGGTATCAGCCGGCCCGCCATTCGCAGGGTTGTATTTAATACCGCCATCTTCAGGTGGGTTATGTGAAGGCGTAATCACAATGCCATCCGCAACATCTTGGTGTGATTGGTTATAACTTAAAATAGCGTGAGAGATAGCTGGAGTTGGCGTAAAACCATTATTTTCCTGAACAATTACATGAACTTGATTTGCCGCTAACACTTCAACCACTGTAATAAACGCTGCTTCTGATAACGCATGGGTATCTTTCCCTACAAAACAAGGACCTGTTACACCTTGCTTTTTGCGTAAATCGGCAATTGCTTGTGCAATGGCTAATATGTGGTTTTCATTAAAATTTTTACGCAACGAACTACCACGATGCCCTGATGTGCCAAACTTAACAGCTTGAGATGTATTATCGGGTTGTGGTTGCTGCGTATAATATTGAGCGGTTAATTGAGCGACATTGATCAAGTCACTTTGAAACGGAAGCTGCCCTGCACGTTCATGTATTGTCACTTGTTTTCTCCCAAAGCACTGATGCTTTGTTATCAACATCAGTGGCCTTTCAGTTTTTAAATAGTATTACAAACTTTTTCAATCACATTGGTTGGAAATTGCATTTCCTGCATGATCGCATCAACCATGCTACGTTTACGATTCGTATTCGTATTCGTGATCACCCAATAGGGTGTTCCTGGTATATGACGCGGCTTAGATTGCTTACCAGCTGCAAGTAATGTTTGTTCATCACCAGCAAAATAAATACGAGTTCGGCCATGCATTAACTCTGTTGCACTCGCAAAACGATTCGCATCTAAACTATATAAAGTAGATAAAATCAACATAAAGCGGTCAATCGCTTTACTTTTTTCTGCATAAGCGTCAGATAACAGAAGCTCTCTAATGACTCTAACAGGGTTTAATGCAACAGCAGGTGTACTCATCGCAGGTTCAGCCTTAATAACAGCATGTTCCTGACTAATTTCTTTTGCTTGTACTGGCTGCCCGGATTTGAAATTTAACATACGGCGCAAAATATCCGATGCACTTTCACCGATATGCTGTGTATGGCTCGCAATATAGCGGTAAAGCTCTTCATCAACTTCTATCGTTTTCATTTTTTCCCAGTACTTTTTTAACTAAAATTTGCGGTGTGATTATAAGACAGATTTAAAAAAAACAAAACAATTAAAATTTCAATAACTTAAAGTAAACATTATTCTAAGTTCAAAGATAATTCAGTGGGTTATCATGCCATGACTTCCAGTATTTTGCCTCAGTGATCAACTTCAATTTTCTGAAATTCATTGGCTAAGGATATTTTGATTATCGACTCATTGACTTACCTCAGCCAAAATCGCAGCTTATTTGACCATTTGGATTTTATTCATAGCCGTGACATGATAAGACCACATGTACCGCTGACGAATTGATCAAACAAATATGACTGTGTTACTTAACCATACTATCCATAAACCTGAAAATCCAATCTCAAATAGTCCTATTGTACTCATACATGGGTTATTTGGTGACCTCAATAACTTAGGTGTTTTAGGACGTAATCTACAACAATATTTCGATACGATTCAAATTGATGTTCGTAATCATGGTGACTCATTTCGTGATGAGCAAATGAGTTACCAACAAATGGCCCAAGATGTTATTACTCTAATAAAGTCTTTAGGTTACGAAAATGCTATTTTAATTGGTCACTCTATGGGGGGCAAAATCGCCATGGCGGCAACAGCAATAGCCCCTAATTTTATTAATAGTATCGTTGCTATTGATATGGCGCCTGTCGCTTACCAAGTCCGTCGTCATGATAAAATATTCGCGGCGCTTGATGCCGTCACAGCAAAAAATGCAAAAACTCGCCAAGAAGCTACTGTGATTATGCGTGATTACATTAATGAGGATGGCGTTATCCAATTTCTGCTTAAATCCTTTAAGCAAGGTGAGTGGAAATTTAATTTACCTGCCCTAAAAGCTAATTATGAAAGTATTATTGGTTGGGAAATAGTACCCGCCTGGAATAAACCCGTGCTGTTAATCCCAGGAGGAAATTCCCCTTATGTACAAGCTGAATATAAAGAACAAATCGCACAACAATTTCCGCAAGCCAAAGCGTGGGTTGTTGCTGATACAGGGCACTGGGTTCATGCAGAAAAACCAGACCATGTTTTAAGAGCCATTCATCGTTTTTTATCTATCCCTGAATAATTGTTCACATTTAAATATAGATATTGAAAAGATATATAACTTTTCAATATCTTTAAATATATTTGTAGTTAAATATAATTACTTTATTAATTACATAATAAGACTAACTTCAATACACAGCGAATTACAAACCCTGTATTATCCAAATTCTACTCCACCTTATTACTATCTAGTGCATATTTTATCAATGCAAATTTGGAATTAAAAATTCAAATAACTTAAGGAATTTATTAATATAGAAAATGGATAGTCTCAAATCAAAATCAACATTATACTTCATTAGTGTTATTGCTAAGTTATCAGGGCAAGTAAATCCTAAAGAACTAGAACAAACACTCAATCAATCTATTGGTTATAATGAAAAACTTAACATTATTAAATCGAAACATGCCATTCGCTGTAGGAATAAATATCAGAAGAATAAAAATGTAACTAAAATCGTATGCCCTGCTATTTTATATAATACCAAAGGAGAAGCCATTCTATTAGCTAACTGCAATCAAGAACAAGTACTCATTCAGCAATTTGGGAATACGCCGCCAGAGATATGGAGTATTGATGAGTTAAATCAACAATGGAATGGTCATTGGTTAGAAGTAAACCTTAAGCAGGGTCAATTTGACATTACCTGGTTCCAAGTCGAATTTATGAAATACAAACCCATTATTTTGTGGGTTTTATTCTTTTCATTTATATTGCAAATACTCGCATTAGTTTCCCCTATTGTTATGCAAGTTATTATGGATAAAGTACTCGTTCATAATAGCTTAGTCACATTGGACGTTTTAATTTTTGGGTTAATTATTGCGGCGTTAATAGAAGTGACTTTGAAAGGGTTACGTGAGTATATTTATCATCACACTGTTAACCGCATTGATATGACACTGGGCTTGAAGCTGGTAAATCATTTACTGAGACTGCCTATTCCCTTTTTTAAAAGCAGGCAAATAGGCGCAATTGTCACCCGAGTAAAAGAGCTCGAAACTATTCGTGAATTTTTAACCAGCAGCTTTTTTACTCTATGTGTCGATGTGCTATTTTTATTTGTATTTATTTTTGTGATGAACTTGATCTCCACAACACTCACAATAATATTTTTGTGTTCTATTCCTTTTTATCTTTTATTAGCTTGGTGGTTAACGCCTAAAATTGAATCTGCTGCACAGCAACAATTCACCAATATTGCCATCAATACCTCTTTTTTGACCGAAAGTATCAATGGGATCGAAACAGCCAAAAGCTTATCCGTCGAACCAAATTTCACTCGTCGCTGGGACGGCCAAACCGCTGATATGAGCCAAACTAACTTTGTATCAGGGCAAATAAGCTCCCGCTCTGAACATCTAGTGATGGCTATTGAAAAAATCACCAGTGCTATTGTTTTGTGGGTTGGTGCTTCTGAAGTTTTAGCATTGCAGATGACGATTGGCCAGCTTATTGCCTTTTACATGATGGTTAGCCACGCTAACCAGCCCCTCATCAAACTAACTAAACTATGGGGGGACTACATTCGAACCAGTGTCGCTATCGAAAAACTCTCCCAAATTATTAACTTACCTACCGAACAATCACAGCAAGAAAATAAGTTATCTCTTCAAGGGCATTTAAATCTAAAAAATATCTCGTTCCGCTACCAACCTAACATGCCATTTGTTCTAAAAAACTTTAATTTAAATATTAAAGCGGGAGAAACTATTGGTATTGTTGGGACATCAGGGTCAGGTAAGAGCACCCTCGCTAAATTATTACTACGGCTTTATACCCCTGAAAGTGGTGCTATTTTTGTGGATGGAACCCCCATGTCTGCGATTAACTTGCACTCCCTTAGACAACAAATTGGTATTGTTTTACAGGAAAATTTCTTATTCAGCCAATCTGTTTTTCACAATATCGCTCAAACCTCACCGGATGCCTCCATGGACGAAGTCGTTCATGCCGCCAAAATGGCGGGAGCACACGATTTTATTTTGAAATTACCAAAAGGTTACGACACCGTTCTTGCCGAGGGGGGAACATCACTTTCTGGCGGCCAACGCCAACGTATTGCTATTGCTAGAACACTGCTTTCCAACCCTAAAGTGATTATTTTTGATGAGGCAACTAGCGCTTTAGATGACGAATCCCAAGCCGTTATTCAAGAAAATATGCATATTATTGCAAAAGGAAGGACCATCATCACAATTGCTCACCGCCTATCAACTATTCGCCATCACCAGCGGATCATTGTGATGCAAAATGGTGAAATTATCGAGCAAGGTAGCCATCAGCAACTTATTGAACAAGGTAATTTTTATAAACATTTGTGGACTCTACAACAGTCTCTGAAATCAGACATGGACGTAAAATGAAACATCGATTAGACAAAAACCGTTATAACAGCTTTTTGCCTTCACACTTGGCGATATTAAAAACACCACCGTCTTACTTGGCACTATACGTCGCTATTTCTATTAGTGTAGGCGTTTTTATTGCTATAACTTGGTCGTTTTTTGGTAAGTTGGATATTCAAGCAACCACGCAAGGTAAACTTATTGTTTCAGGACGAACACAGTTAATTCAAGCGTTTGAATTAAGTCGTTTAGAACATATTCATGTCACTGATGGGCAAGTAGTAAAACAAGGGGATCCTTTAATAACTGTCAATGTATTAGGTGTTGACCAAGATATCCTAAGTTTAAATTACCAACATAACTTCCATGTAGCCGAAATATTAATTTATCAAGCATTGATTTCACAACAGCCTATTGAGCAATTACCTTTATTTAACCAATTAACTGAACTAGAACAAAACAATACACGGGCTAGCTATCAAACACAAAAAATAGAATTTGATTCATTAATTAATGAACTTAATAATGAAATTCAATTAAATACTGTCAATCAGCAAGCTAGAAAAGACGAATTACTCACTATCAATTCCCTCATCGTAAACATCAAAAAGCGCCTCGATGCACACCATTCGTTAACTAAAAAGCAGTTGATCAGCCAGAAGGAATTTTTAGAACAAGAGCGAGAACTATTAATCGCTAAAAAAGAAAAAGTCACCAAATTATCTGAGCTCTCAATTCTAAAAAGCCAGTATCAAGCCTTAAATGAAAAGGTAGGCAGAATTAAAGCCCAAAAAAACCAAGAGTGGGATGAAAAATACAAACAAGCTGACTTTAAGCGGGCTTCCCTTGAGCAAGAACTATTAAAAAATAAAGAAAGAAACCAATTAGAAATCATACGGGCTCCCGTTGATGGCACGATACAACAGCTTGCTACACACACTATAGGTGCAGTGTTACAACCCGCACAGCAGTTAATGGCTGTAGTACCTAATAATCATGTTCAACTAGCTGAAATTAAAATCTTAAATAAAGATATTGGTTTCATCCATGAAGGGTTAAGAGCAGAGGTAAAAATAGATGCTTTCCCTTACACTCGTTATGGCACAGTTGAAGGGGAAGTGATTTCCGTCTCTCGTGACAGTACTCTCGATGAAAATCTTGGATTAGTGTTCTTAGGGCAAATCGGTCTTAAGCAAAAAGAACTAGTAGTTGATGGTGAGTCTATTGAACTGACACCCGGTTTATCCATTGTGGCAGAAATAAAAACAGATAAACGCCGTATTATTGATTACTTACTTAGCCCAATCAATGAATACACCTCAAACGCGATGAGAGAAAAATAATCGATGGAACAGTTAAATAATCATGGTTTGGATGCCTTAGTTTGGGTGGCTAAATATTATCAAAACAATGTTTCATCTGACCAACTAAGACATGCTATTGGTATGCAAACTTTATCCCCTACTGAGTGGGAAATTAGAGAATGCGCACAAATATTGGGGTATGAAACCGAGCTTATTGCAGCACAATATAAGCAATTAAGAACACTACCTTTGCCCGCTTTAATCTATATAGATGGTTTCTGGCAAGTAATTAGCCAAGAAAATGAATTGGTACTCATTAACCCGACTAATGATGAACGAAAACCTATTTATAATTCGATTGGGCATCAACAAGCTGAATTTGACATAGTACTCATTAAGGAGCAATTAGAACCGGAGCAAAAAAAGGCCTTTGGTTTTAGCTGGTTTATTCCCTCTATTTTGCGACAACATGTTAAATTACGAAATATTTTTATTCTCTCTGCCATTATTCAGCTTTTCGCCTTAATTAGCCCACTGTTGTTTCAAAATTTAATCGACAAAGTGTTAGTTGGCCGCAGTCTCTCAAATTTACACGTTATTGCATTGGCGATTTTTGCCATTGCTGTTGCAGAGCCGATATATGGTTTTATTCGTAATAAGATTTTTAGTCATAGTAGTAGCCAGATAAGCGCTGAATTATCAGGGAAAATTTATCGCCATTTAATGGCCTTACCTTTAAATTATTTTAAGCTAAGGCCAACAGGGAAAATTATCGCAAGGATCCGTGAATTAGCTCATATAAGGCAGTTTTTAACGGGCTCGACACTGATGCTATTCATTGACTTTATCTTTGTTATCCTTTTTGTCGCGGTTTTATTTTCCTACAGTAGTTTGATGGCTTGGATTTTATTGGGCTCTATGGGGGTATTTTTTGTTTTATGGATGATTTTAGGCCCAATCATTCGCCAACAAACTCAAAAATCTTACCAAGCCGATGAAAATGGTCTCACTTTTCTCACCGAAAGTATTACTGGGATTGAAACCATAAAAACGACAGCAACAGAAAAATACTTTAATCAACGCTGGAAAAAAATATTTAGCAAGCAGCTAACTCAAAGCTTTAAAGTATCAATGCGCAGTGAAGTTGCCTCTCAGTTAATGACACTTGTGAGTAAAATAACTACCGCAATTCTTTTGTGGGTTGGTGTCAAGGAAGTATTAAACGGTGGGATTTCTCCTGGCGAATTAGTGGCATTTAATATGCTAAGCGCGCATGTTACACAACCTGTATTGCGATTTGCCCAGGTTTGGCAAGATTTCCAACATACCATCATTTCATTGCGTCGGGTGGGAGATATTCTTGATGAGCCTGTAGAAAATGAACGTAAAGGGATTGCAAACACTTCAAATATTCACGGAAAAATCGAGTTTCAAAACATCCGCTTTCGTTATCAACCTGATACGCCTGAAGTTATCAATAATTTGTCATTAATGGTTAATTCTGGTGAATTTATTGGGATTACTGGCCCTTCTGGTTCTGGAAAAAGCACCTTAACGAAACTATTACAACGACTTTATGTACCACAACATGGGCAAGTTATTGTTGATGGCATGGATTTAGCTGTCGCAGATACAGTGTCATTACGCCGAAAAAATGAGCGTTGTATTACAAGAAAGCACTTTATTCGTCGGTTCTATCGCAGAGAATATCCGTTTAAGCCACCCACAAGCGACTCACGAACAAGTTATTCACGCAGCAAAATTAGCTGGAGCATATGACTTTATTATGGCATTGCCTGATAATTTTAATTATCCCTTATCAGAAAAAGGCTTGAACCTTTCAGGTGGTCAGCGTCAAAGAATTGCACTTGCGCGCGCTTTACTCACCGAACCAGACATTTTAATTCTCGATGAAGCCACTTCTGCGCTCGATTACGAGTCAGAAGCTGCCATTATGGAAAATATGCCTTTAATTACGCAAGGAAGAACAGTCATTAGTATTGCTCACCGACTCAACACGATTATGCATGCTGATAGGATATGTGTTATTTGCCAAGGAGAAGTACACGAAATGGATACACACGAAAACTTGCTCAAATCAAATGGCTTATACGCCAATTTATGGCGCCAACAAACGCAATAACATGGTTTGATTGGTTATTCATTCTTCCAACGCCGATC